>JAHRHJ020000490.1:0-69260 GCA_019776745.2 Taxus chinensis | reverse complement strand
TGAAATTTGCAAATGAAACATCTTGAAGAAAAGACCCATCCAAATCTCCATTATGTTTTGGTGTAAAACCACCTTTGGTTTAAAAGCTCCCATTTAACAAAGATGAGAGTATACTAGAAAATATGAACCACCGCGTGGAACCTACTTGTTACATTTTGTGAACATCGAGAAGCTTCATGAGGAGACCCTTGTATTTTCCTTTCCAACTGCCAACACACTTAGATGAAGCAACCATTTGGGGAAACATATGGAGGCCATAAGCATTCACACTCCTTGCTAAAATGGGACCGATATCACATTTATGTCTTTCATTCATGCATTGATGGACACAAACTCATTTCACAGCCCCACTAGACACTTCAACAAACCATTTTTTTCTAATTCTTCATAAAAATTAATGTATTCCAAGAGACCAAATCTATTTAGCTCCCATGTCTTGCAAGTTGCTAAATGATGGTGCGCATACTCTATTTGAATATCTTGTCATTCGCTTCGGTAGAGATAGGAAAATAGAGGGTTTCACATAGAGGAAGGGTAAATCTTGTAGAGACATAAGTGGGATAACAGAAAAAAAAATCACATTCAATGGCTTAGCAATACAATAGCTACTTAGGATTAAAAGATAAAACAACAAATAATGACAAAGAACGACAAGCTTACAATGTATGTAACACCGGAACTTAGAAGTAAATGAAAAAAAAATCAATACAAGAAAACATTACGCCCTAATGAAGTGCCTAATATCCCCCATCTTCTTCTTCTTCTGCATATAACAACAAAAAACAGTATCAGACAAGAAGAAGCTTCCTTTTACACCGAAAGACAAATGAAAATACTTCAAACCCATATACATATCCAGATCAATCAAATTTCTATATAGTAACGTGCAGAGAGATTAGGTAAACTTAATTTTTTTCTGCATGACTAATTAAACACGTGATGGTACCGATTTTAAGCAGCTATTCTTGAGGGCTCTATTCAGCAAAGTTCCATGTATTTGTTTGTTTATTTAATAATGAGAGTTCTCCACTCGCAGCAAGTATCCAATTTCTACTAAATTACCAATTGTTAACTGGGTTTCAGACTGGTGAATGCCTTTGGACAACAAACAAAGAGCTTCTATTTTATTACAAGGAAAAGACATGTCAGAAAGGATGTTAAGGTTGTGTTGTTCTCCATTATCTGCAGAAGTTGAAAATTTGTAAGGAATTTCTTGGGAGGTGAAACATCATCTGAGGGAAGAGGGATGCTGAAATGACAGTGCAATCAGGATTTACACCAATCAATTAAATATGTGGAAATTGGGGCACTACATACATAATTACTTGTGATTTAAATTCACAATGCATTCATGTTGACTTGTGTTGAATGATATGGATTGAAACCTCGTTTGCAAGAATTTTTTTTTTACAGATGTTACCTCATTAGAAAATGCTAACTCTATTTTAGTCATGTATGGATCACCTTTAGGCTTCCAATTCTATCATTTTTGATAGGGAAAATAGGTTCTTGAGTATCTTCTGGTCCGCCCTATGGGGAATGATGAACACTAAGTTGATGAACTACACATCCTTCCACCCACAGAATGACGGAAAAACAGAGGTGGTGAATCACTTGATTGCCCACATGCAAACACCCACGTACATGGGATGAGGCCCTACCCTACATACAACATGGATACAATTGGGCCTTACAAAGCTCCACCAAGCACAATCCATTCCAAGTTTATTAATGGATTTCAGCCTATGGCACCCATTAATGTATGCATTCCAGTGCATACAATGCAATGCACACCTCATGGAAAAAGTTAAGCATAAAAGGTAACAAGGTTTTTTGAATAGATTCAGTATACTCAGTAACAAGCCGTCCACAATATTTTATAGAAGATGATCAAAAAACATAAATAGCGCCATGATCAACACCGGGTTCTACATCATTTCAAGGTTGGTGATAATGTTTGGTTGCAGCTTAAAAAAAATGCTTGTAGGTCCACACAAGAAAATTTGACCTCTTTGGTATGGTCCTTACATTCTCACCAAACAAGTAGCTGAAAATGTTTTTGAGTTGAATCATCCACGATACCTTGGTTTGCATCCTATCTTCAACATGGACCTCCTCAAACCATATCATCCACCTCTATTGGACACCTTGGTTGTAGCAGAAAAATTGGACATATATGAACTCAACCCAAAAATATTTTTTCAGATTGAAGAAGACCAAATTATGGGCACTTGTACCAAGACCACAAGAGGACATCCTATTCGGCTCTATCAGGTGATCAAGAAAAGAAAGTTCAGTAATCAAGGCAGATGGCTCACGGAATACCAGATCAAGAAATAGTTCCGACACTTGATGGGACCCTTTGGTGCAATGGGGACCATTGCTTCTGAAGGAGGGAGGTATGATCTAGACAAAAACCCAGGAAACACTTATAGTGGTGCAACTTCTGGGAATCATAACTTTTGCACTGTAACTCCGATTGAATTTGTTTAAAATGTGTCAGAAATATTGGAATATATATAATATGTGAAAAGGTGCAAAAATTTGTTTAGTAAATTTTGAACCCCTAAACACACTTCTAAAGGCCTCAAAATGTAATTTTTGTAGTGTTGTGTAAAAATAGTAATTTCACGAAATTTTTTGCATATCTAAGTCACAGAAGGTGAACCACCTTGTCTCCCTCATGATTGGTGACCTTCCACATTCTTCTATATGTCTCTTCATATTTATAAAATTAGTATATAAGTATATGTAACTTGTAAGGGAAGAACACACATTTCCTTGCAAAAACAGCTATTGTAATAATAGTCTTCTGAGCAATATACATCTCTTTTGAAAGATAGTTTTACCATTTACATTTGGAACAATTGTTATTTTGTCTTTTAATACCATAACCCCTAAGTTTTGGATCACCAACTTACATTGAGAATACAACTCTTTTGGTTTCCTTATTTTAGCAAACACTAAATAATCTACACCTAACCATATGGTTTTATCTTTTGATAAACCTACATTTCTCAAAACATTCTTGTGTCTTAGTAATAGAGTTTATTTGCATAAGGCTTGATTAATATATTTTAATATTCTATCCCTAACTCTTATGTATAATTTTAGGTGCATATTTTTCTTTACATGCTACATTTATTAGCCACTAAAATTGATTACATCCAAAACTCCAAATAGAAAAAGTATCGAGTTGAATTCAAATCTATTGATCTTTTGCAAAATCATTTATTGAATTGAAAGCAGGGAGGGTGACACCAGAGATCACATTAACACAGAACCTCGCGCAGACCATTCTAGATCAGGAAATGGTGGTAGGATCCACAATTAAAAGTTTCCTAAGAGCCTTGGAAATGACATCTTGTTCCCAGCATTCTAAAGACATGGCAAGTAAGCACACCCAAACCGTTACAGGGAGAGAGGGGGATTGAATAAACTCTCGAGCACTCCATCTAGAGACGTGGAGCATGATTTTCCCATAACATCAGGGTACATTAAGACAGTTCTCTTCCAGCAATAAATGGAACAGAGAGAAATTGTTGGTAAGAGTTATTACCTCCAAATCAGCCAGCGTCATCCACATTCTTTTGGTACAAGCCCTGATAAAATCAATGTAATCTCACAGTCGAAGCATAGCCAAAAAAATGAGAGTTTAATAATATTTGAGTCCTGACTTCCCCTACACACCTGATCCACCCATGAAATGAATGAACTGAGAATCCCTACAACCATTACGCTTGGCATGTGTAATGCCCCCCCCCCCCAACTTACCTGGACTCGGCCAACTTCATCTCCTTGGCATGGTAGGTGGAGATTTTATTGTGTGACGTGATGGAATCAAATTTTTATCTGACTTTCCTTGTGTTCGTCTCCCTCCTGCCATGGCATTAATGAGCCTGCACCCTTTTTGTTGGCGTGTTGAATTTTTCTCCCTGTCGGTGGCCTCACCCACTGATTTTCAGATTTGCAAATCTCTTAATGACTCCTTTCTGTCACGTGGGCTGCCTGTGGTTTCTGTCCAAAACCACAGATGCTTGCTGCGCTCCATCAATGCTGAAACAAACGTATTTGCTACGCGAAATGGGTGTGGTTCGCAAAAATCGTGCTGTACAGGCGAGATTCGTGGGCGTAGAACTGAAATTCTCCTAGGACAGAGCCGTGAGGAGGTGTCTGGTGTTTGCAGTTGCCATAGGGCGATCCCAAGGAGCCGTGGGTGTGAAATCCTAAAGTTCTGGTTATACACGACCACACAGTCGTGATCAGTTGTAGCAAATCTTGCAGCTGTAGTGGATGAATGAGGTAAAGTTTTAGTTGAGTTGTCCTTCCTTTTCATTGTGGAAAGTCACTCTGTCCAGGTGATGATTTTAACATGGAAGAAGCTCGCAAAATCGATTAAGTGACAGTGTGGATGTTACCAGGAGACCTGATGAAATTTATTTACAAAGATTCTCTTTAGAGATCTTCTTGCTGTTTGATGTAACTCATGGAAGAGAACCTAATAGAGGCGGGCCTGTTTCATATCAGAATATTCATGAAACACAATTTACTCTACTATTATATGACCTTCTTCAGCGTGTCACCAAGCTGGCAAGCATAAAGTTTTCTGTTGGAATAATCACACCTTTCAAGATACAGCTGCAATGTTTGCACCGAGATTTTGATGCTGTCCCCAAATCTGATGAAGGAAAATGTTGTGTATCATCACGGTAGATGCCTACCCGAGCCCGGAGCGTGGTGTAATCAATATGTCTCGTGTCCGAGCTTCAAATCATGGGGTTGGTTTGTAGCTGTTTTTCACTGCGTGATTGTGGCGCTAGCTCGAGCTCACAAAGCATTTTGGGTTAAAGGCAAGCAACGGCATTGAAACAATCATATGCATGGAGATGGCGTTTTAAACCAGGCATGTTAAATCTACCCCTTGTAATAGTTTTCTACCTTCTTTCAGTATCTTGAAATGAATTTTCTTTCCTCTTGAATGGCGCCTAGACTAGATGTTTTCGTGGTTGTTTATATCACTGCCTGATTGTGTGGTTGTTCCTTTAAATCTTATTCCAATTTCGCTGATTTTGCTTGGAATGTTCCTTCCACTCTTATAGCTTACTCTATTTCATATTTGTCTAAATGGGTTACTACAATATTGAGTGATGCAATCTAGTTCGTAGGGAAGGAAACATTATTGAGTTTTGTTTGCTTATATGACTTTCTTTTAAAAAGAATTCTGTGATGGTAATTATAATTGAAGGTTACTAAATAGAAGGTTAAGCCTACATACCTCTTTTGGTTGAATAAATACGCATTTCCTATTTAGGGATCTCTTGTTTTGCTAGAAGGTACATTAATAGTGACGTTGTGTTCTGAAACTTGTTTAAGCCTGTGGGCATTCCTTCCTTTATGTTTGATTAGAAAATGGAATTTGGGGTTTGTTTTAGAACTGTATATGGTTGACTGTTGTACCTAGTCTAGATGAGGGATAACCTGGCATCTTTTTTGACCTCCACGTGTTGAGAGAATTACTATACCTATTTCTTGATGTAAACTCTTGTATGATTAAAGCAAGGGGAAACATTGTAAGTTTAACTGAATGAAATCTCTACAATTTTATTAAGGATTGCAAGCAAGCTATTAGTAGCTAGACTGAAACAAAAGTTGTAGGTGAATCCATGGTACTGGACTGGTGAACTCGTTTCCTGTTAGATGACAGCTGATTTCAGTGATAATATCATAGGTGGCTGTTATATTTATCTGTTTGATACTCGCTAAGACTTTTCCTCGATAAGCCCACAGGGATCAGGTAAAATTTTCCATCTTCTATACCTTTGGCAAGGAGTTCATAGAACTTCTAGCCCTGACCGCACTGCGTAACCTTCCTGATAGCTATGTGCGTTGGTTCTTGGTTTGTGCTTGTACTCGTGGTAAGGTCTTTTGAGTCTGGGACATCGTTGGTGTTTTGCCCTCTACGTATCGAATCCCTTTGTTTTCGAACTCGAATACCTTGTACTTCAAACTTGGTTACTAAAAGGTCCCATTTTGTGGCCTTGTTAGGGAAATCAATTTTTATTTTAATGTTTATTGACATTGTCTGAATTATATAAAAATTATTAACGATTTTTGGGTTTAGTCTTCCCTTATATTATGTAGAGAAGTTGACGATTAGGATAGGGTTTGTTGGTAGAATAATGGCCCTTTCTGTGTCTCTTTCGTACGCTGTTGGAAAAGTGGATTTGTTTTGGTTAACTAGTACTACGTTTTTAGAAATCCGATAGGGAGGTGGTGGTAAAATCCTTGGTTAAAACCAAAACTATAGTTATGTTCTTTTAAGGGCATCGAACCCGTATTACTTTGAAACCCCCCCTGGAAGAATTGGATAACGTCATTTTTGCTTCGAGCCTACGATCATAATTAGTACGCTTTGTCTTCTCTTGGACCCTTTAGTTGGATGGAGTAAATTTTGGATTCCTATCACGTAACCCATAGGATTACATGAAGGAGATATCAGCACTCTGGACTTTCTTGTTCCCAACCCATAAGGTCTTGCCTTGATTTATGTAATTTTGTTCTTACTAGTATTTGGACTTTCTCCTTGTTGGATGATTTAGTTTTCTCTCTCATGAGATTAATATTGGAGTTGTGAGTTGTGTTTTAATCCATTTCTGAATTTAGAATATTCCTTTCTTGATATTGTTAATTGTTAGCTTACTATTGCATTGTGTAGTCTTAACATGCTCAGTTCTTGCGAACTGACTTTAGTTAATATTTGTGCAGATGGATTATGCAAGTAGACTAGAAGAAAAGAGTGTAAAAGTTTCATCTGTACCATTATGAAGTTCCTTGTAAAAATGTCCAATGTGTTGTAAATTGTGTAACATTGCTTGTAAAGAGAGTTGATACGACCTCTTGCCTTGTATTGTTTGGTAATGGTGGAAATAAAGTGTCTTGTTCTGGTGTAGTTAAGCTTGAAATTATCCTTGTGAGAAATGGCACTCAATCTTTACATTGATATGAGTATTGTAAAACTTGATCTTGAGAATAAATTATTAAGTTAAATCCTTCTAAGACTTAGCGCCAATATTTTATAAGTAAAGTAAAATGAGTCGGTTAACCCTTAAAGAAGCTAAACAAAAATAATAATTTTATATTCAACAAATAAATGTAAAGGTGATCTATTTGAAATCAAATACTTCCATGAGTGATCAAAATGAAAACATCCTTTGTGAAGTAAACATTTATAAATTGATACCCCTAGCTAAACTAGCGAACACTATCCCTTTGGGGTGAACTCTTAAACAAGCTTAAAGGAAAACAATGGTTAGTTTCTGGAAGATATTAAGATTTAGTAAGTAGGAGAAGACTTTAAGTGAACTACTCTTCAGTGTATAAGAAATTAACTCAGTTGGTGAGATGAATTTGTGCAAACCATATATTGATTTCCTTCTGAAAACTTAAGTCACGAGCTAAAGGGCGTTTTACGAAAATAAATAAACCCTAACCATTTCTTACTGTGGCTTGCCCTAGCCGTGAGTGTGTCATGTGGATTGGACTTTCATGTTGTCTTGTCAAAAGAAAAATAAATTGTCTTTGATAAGTGTGAACGTTTCCGTGCTGACCTTGTGGTCTTCCCGTAACAAATGATTCCAAGTGTTGATTGTAACCTTGTGACGACATGTTGTGTCGTGTTGAGTCAAAGCAAGTCAAAAAAAAGTTATCCTGTATTTCACTGTGTTGTTCTTGTGTTGGTAATTTTGGTGTGTTACACTTTTTGGTAGGAAAACAGATGAATAGGGAAGTTAAGATAACTACCCTAAAATGGAGTCATGCATAGCCTTAAGTAAAGGTGACAGCTACCATACTGGGACTGTGCATACCATGTAGATAGTAAGGATATAAGTCCACCTAAAATTATTTAACTTCATTTTATAGAACAATAATTAATACCCATAAATTGGGGTATGCAAGTGGAGGTTGAATTATATAACAGGGTATATTATGTTATCAGGTAACCAGTAAGGATAAATATGTTATTTCAATACTTGGTTAACGAGTGGAATATTTTTTGGCATTTACGATGATTATTATGTTAGCTAAAAATTGATGCTCACATCTTATTAGGAGTTGAGATAATGTTGATACTTGTATTCATAGTGGCTTGGACCGCGCTTACATATCTTAGCTAGTCAAATGTATCTTTGGCATATTACCAACAGATGACAGTATTGTCGATCATAACTCATTCTTATGAGTTGGACTCTTTTACTAGAAGAAATATATAAGACATGGAAATAAGCAACCAAAAGGATATCAAAATAATATATGAACTTGCTGATTGGCGAAATCTTTGTTAACGTAATTATATTCTTAAAATTGTGAGGTAAATATCAAAATTATACTTACATATAATCATTGATTATCTATGAAGGTTTGATGCTTGGGTAATATCGATGAATAATATAAGATTGATACTTGTATTTATTATATAAACTTAATGTCATTGGTGCTTTTATTTAATTGAAAGATAATATTGTTTGATACTTATATATGTGAAGTAGGTCGAGGGTATTAGGTGAGCGTTATTATTATTATTGTAATTTAAGTATGATTTATTGCATGGTTAAGGTTGTGTATCTAGTCACTTGGAATTGTGTCCTTATGTAAGCAGATCTTAAAGAAGTGAACATTAATGAGTAGGAAATGTATTATCATGAGATGTGCAGTTAAGTTTTGGATGTATGTTAGAAATTTATTTGATAAGGAGTATTGCAAACTTTCATTTATTTAAATGCTAGATGGCATAAATTATTAGGTGAGGTTTATATCTTATCATGCTCATTTCTATCAAACTGACTCTAATAAATATTTGTGCAGATGGATTATGCGAGTAGATTAAAGGAAAAGAGTGTAAAAGTTTCATCAGTTCAAATTATGAAGTTCTTTGTAGAAAGTTCAATGTGTTGTGAATTTTGTAACTTTTCTTGCAAGGAGTTTAGAAGATCTCTTGTCTTGGTATGTTTGGAAAACTACGTGGTGAAGTGTTCTTTCCCTTTTGTTGTTAGACTAGTAACTTACCTTGGTGAGAAATGATATTCAATCATTACATTGGCATAAGTATTGTAAAACCTTGATTTTGAGAATAAAGTATTGAGTCAAAACTCTCCGACACCTTGTAATGATGTGATATAAGTAAAATTAAATGGAGTGGTTAACCCTTATAATATATATTCAGATAAATTAATGTAGAGATGACTTACTTGAGAACAAGATTTCCTGAAGTACTCAAAGGTGAAACTATCCTTGTAAAGTAAACTTTTATAAATTGATATCCCTAGCTAAACTAGTGAACACTAACCCTTTTGGGTGAACTCTTAAACAAGCTTATTGGAAAACAATGGTTAGTTTCTGGAAGATAATAAGATTTAGCAAGTAGGAGATTGTGGCTTGCCCTAGCTGTGAGTGTGTCATGTGGATTGGGACTTCTCATGTTGTCTTGTCAAAAGAAAAAGTACATTGTCCTTTGATAGGTGTGAACGTTTCCGTGCTGACCTTGTGGTCTTCCCCTGTAACAAGTGGTTCCCAGTGTTGGTTGTAACCTTGTGACGACATGTTGTGTCGTGTTGAGTCAAAGCAAGTCAAAAAAAAAGTTATCCTGTATTTCACTGTGTTGTTCTTGTGTTGGTATTTTTGGCCCGTTACAGCATGTCGGTGGTTCAAAATCATCCTTTCCCCGCTCCATCCGAATATCAAAATCCTTCGTCATGGGAGCCTTTGTTTTTACCATCAAGAAATAGTATACTATGGATGGTTTGTTCAGCAGACGACCGCAATGATAGGACCCTATGCATGCAGATTGCAAATTAGACATTTTGGAATTGGTTTCTTAATATTGACTCGAGGGATCTATGCAACAGGGATTACGCTGTCACATGATACTAGTGGGTGATGAAGAATATTACCTGTTAATGGTCTCTTTCTTACCTCTGACGAGGTGGACAACTTTCGCATGGATATCCTAGGATCCTCTCCTTTGCCAATTCGGTGATCATGAAGTGTACATCAAGAGAGATATTATGTTTATTATAGGCCTTTAGTTTAAAATTTTCACTTTATGATATGATAGTGACCAATGTTATTACAGTTCAGTTGTGGCAAGGATATCCATCTGCATGATCTTAAGTGATTTTAGGTCTGTAGTTGAAAATGTACCTTACCACTATGAGTTCTAATGACAAGCTATTGAGAAATAAAATTCAATCGTTCTATTGACTCTGCCCTTGACATAATACTATGATTGACCTCAAAATGCATGATATATCATTTGAACAATTTCTAGTTATTTAACATTTGTAAAAGTTGGTTACCTTTACTTTGTAATTCATCAATTTATATGACAACATGTTCAGAATCCCATATATTAGTCATCTATTCTTTTCGTATACCATTAGACACAAAATTGTTGACAAATGAACATGACACAATTGTCTAAGAAAGTGAACTCACAGTTGCATATTTGCTCATCAAATCATTGCTTGCACATATCAGACCGACATCCAACTAGTCATATTCAGTTTTTTAGGTATATATTTTGATGTTGTTTTGGTACTGAATTGATTTTTGAGATTTGTTGGTCAATTGAATTTTAGAGGCCAACAGGCTAAAAAATGGCATGAACTATGCACTTTAATTTAATTACATAGGAACCATAGTAAGCATAATTATTCCATAACTAATAATTTCACAAGACAATTGGAAGTTGCTCTAACATGGTTAGGCATAGAACATATTAGGCATCTTAAATTTAAGAAAGACAAGCAACCTCTTTTTCATGTGTACCATAGATATGGTACAATTTTAATGGGTTTGTAAGTTCAAATATCTCTTTTGATACATGGCCAAACATAAGAGGTGACCACCTTAAGACTCTCATTTGGCCAACTACTTGAAGGGTATTGAAATATCAATCACTTTTCTCACGTCGACTTGTATCTCATGTTGACATTAAACATCGAGCTTAATACATGATAAGGGGAGTTTCTTGAGGTTTCTCATTATGATGTTTCTTGAACATTCCTTTTATGCAAGCTCCTTGCTACCTAATTCTAGTTCATTTAAGAAAATTTAGTCTCAACTGAGTTGTCATCTCAACACACATCATCGATAATAAACGAGAAAATTCAAAAGCATTTCCAAAAAATCGAAGAGAATCTAAAAAGTCATAGCTTCACTACTTCCAAGGTGTGTTTCATTTACATCATTCACATCTACAAAAACTACATGTGTCGCGGCTAAAGAAAAACTATGATTTGTTTTCTTGATAGCTATATAGAAACCCTAATCGAAATTGTGTGTGAAACCGCACATAACATATAATTATTTGGGTGAGATTTGCATATGAAACTCTCTTGAGTGAATATAGTGTGGGATAATGAAAGGATTTAATTAACAATGAAGCTTTTACTAAGTTGTGGAATAGCTCCATGGCCATAAAGATATGATTTTGGGGAACCTAAATTGTAATTCTAGGAAGCCATGTATCTCTATATAATGTTGAAATTCCTCTTTCATAATGACAAATACGGTATAAACCTGTATGCATCATACGTATTCTAATAACTTTTACAGTGACGCAATCTTATAAATGATTGTTCAAGAATCACATATTCCCCTAAAGATAATTTCAGTTTGAATTACTGAAAAATACCTCTATTGAATTGTTAGGTATCTCCTCATTTATGGTACATTGTTTGCCCCTTTAAACTTAAATTGCATTTATGTGCATACACTTACGTTTGAGAAAGAGAAAAAAAATTGATCACATAGAATGAGTTTAATTTTTAGGACCTTCAATTCATGTCTATGGTTCCTTCCTTGAACGTTTCTTTTAGTGCAATCCTTTCTGTAAGAATCTAAAGTGGAGTGAATGCCAGCTTTCAGGTTGAAATCTTAACAAAGCCTCCCTCATAGTCTGCAAGCATCGCCTAATGGCCACAAGCACATTACGTAACCCTTCACGTTCCTCAATGTATTTAGAAAAATCCAAATATCACAAAAGACCTGGAAATTAACTATCGTACCTCTTGGTATTAAGAGGATCTATACTCGCTGTCCATTGTCGTTAACTAGCTACAATAGAATACCCTTAATTGTAATTGTAGTATGTCAACCCCTACTCTGAAGATGTCCTTACTAGAAAGTGTCAAATGTTGATGGCTCCAATGTAACTGTTGTCTTAATTTTGTAGGTTTGCATGATTTCTACATATAATCTACTTTCATAGATATTTGTGTATCCTAGCTATTCATGTATGAGTGCAAGAAATCCTTTAAATTGCAAACAATGTAATTGGACATCGGCGGTACTGATTGGTCGCATGCTTTTATTTTTGGGAGTGGATACCATCCAAACCATCATGTTTTTTTAATATATGCAGGTAAGGTGGGAGTTTTGGGTGAAATTGAGGACTATGACCTCCAAAGTCATATGTCCAAATGTTCACGACAGACTTTTTCACATAGTTTTTTTGTAGTGGAAGATATTGTCGAAAGTTGGAGTTACATGCATCAGGTGGATATGGTCCCTTTTAATTTTGTCCCATTTAGCATGTAACCTTGCACTCCCGTGAAAACTACACTGTGACCCTGAGCACAGTAATTTCGATAGCCTTGGTGGTAAAACACCAATCTAGAAAGCTTCCTTGGGCATGTTATAACTCGTTGCAACCTAAGTCTATTCTGGGAGGAATCTACGTCTATGGGAATTTGTCTTCTTGGTCGGCGTTGCATCGTGGTCACAGTGAAACGTGCATCAAATTCCCCTGTACATTTAGTTTTTCGTCTAACAACCCAATAAATTAAACAACTACAAATGTCAAACTATTATTCGCCTTAGCTAATAACCACGTTATCCATCCAATGAGCTTGCATTTTCGAGATGTAAATCCCTCTATAGTTTCATCTGTGTCTTCCTCGAAATGAGTTTTCTACCATTTCTTTAACCTGATTGACAATAACATTTCATGCTAATTCAGTCAGAGAATTTATTAATTCTCATTCACTTAGAACTATCCCGAAATAAGTAGGCTTTCCCTTGCCATTCTCTACCCTCAAGATGTCATTCACTACAGGGTGAGGCTATCACTTGGTCCCGGGTGTTGCCCTCCATCCATTTTAGCTTTGCGGGCACATGTATCAGGGCTAATCTGCGTCCAGCCATTGTACTTTTCACATACACATTACTAGTATCGTATGTTCTACTCTGTTACACACAATAGGAATGTGTATCCTGCACCTAGGCTCATTTCAAGACAAACATATAGAATACATGCAAGCAAACTTGATCTAAAGACATCTTAACAATTCGTTACTGGTGGGTAAAAGAGGGTCATACCCCTGACGATCATACCCAATATATAGGGAAATGTAAGAGCATCTCCACACTCTCCTCTATATTTTGTGTTCATCTGTTTGTTATTATCCAACCGCTTCTACTGCCGCTTTACATACTTCATCACCTTTTGTAACTTATTTGCACCGCTCCTATAATTACATAATTACATCATAAGAGTATAAATCCTTACCCATACTTTCACCGTATGCAACAAACAGGGCTCCAACCTGATTAGTTTAAATTTTCTAGTGTACTCCCAACCTGTGCCTACAGAAGATGCTATCGAACCATGATATGACAACCATAAATATTTGCAATTGAGGAATTTTGTTAGATATAGTTGCAAATGTTTTGATAGACATGTATGCAGAATGTGGAACCTTACATAAAGGTTTATGTGAACTGTTTAGAAAGTTGGAGCAACGGATATTCAATGACATCCAAACCTATTATACATTTAAAAAAATTGTTTTCTATGCCCTTCCATCGCAACTTGCAACTCATTTGCAACAACAACTTTAATAGCATGTTGTTATGAGCGGTTTAATTAAACGGACATGTGTTTTGAGCGAATCTGTACATAGGGCTATAATCCCTTATACAACCTAAAAATTATGCCAATGAATGGCCAACCTCAAGATGCAACTAGACATGCAATTGCGATGGAAGAACATGGTCCTATCCTAGATGGATTAACAATCCATTTAATAATATGAAGGATCATTGGAATGGTGGGCAACATGTGATTCCGATTGAATCGATTAAACTAGCAGATGTTCAGAAATACCAATTTGCTTTGGAAATTTGAAAAATATATACGTTAGTGAAGTAACGCACACCCTTTCAACGATACAAAACAGCTCAAGATTCCCAATGATATTCACTGTGTCGGCAAAACTCGCCTGATCAACATATCCTGTGTAGATGGGGCGGGCATTTTGCAAGTGGGTCAGGACTCGTTGTTGTGGGAATCACTGCAAGGGGGCAGTTCTCAACTTCAAAATTACAAAATGTCAGAAGCTCCCGGTGAAACTAAGGGATGACGAAATTGCAGGCATGCGGTTCCAAATCAAGCTGGAAATATGATACAGCGAGCGATCTTGACTAATCAATTTAACCGTGTGAATGTCTAGTGCGTCGAATGTAAAATTGAAAGCTCAGGCTGTAGAGCCTGGGCAATACAATTCCTTTTGGTAAAGACCATTCCATGTACTTGTACCTGCACTGAATTTACCCAGTTTTCGTTGTTTGTCGACGAAGTGAGGTTACGGCAATAGAATTTGCTGAGCAGGAAAGCTTTTCCATCCAATTGTGTTAGAGAGAGCTGAATCAATTGGATCGAGACAGAGGCAAAGTATGGTTGCAGGTGCGGGGTGCCATCCACTTCAGAAGGCTCCCTGCTGGGATTGTTGTATCCAGCTCGCAGAAATCAGATGTTAATGTTTGGGAATTCTAACTTTCAGGATATCACTGTCGCAGTATGGCCGTTTCAACGGCATACATTTCGTGGAAACGTGAACAGGTTGCTAGTTACGCAATTGGACGTATCTTGTAGTGGAGTTCTTCCTATTGATTCTGACCGTGTCAGAGTCATTTCGGACCACACTATTCCTTGGAGTTACTTGAAATCGAACGTTCCACACTAATTCCTTGTTAAGTTTTCGCGGATTTTGGTTCTCCTGTGACAGGCAGCGACGCTCTGCGGCTCGACTAAAGTGTATGGAAGCTTATGGAAATTCTGCAGCATTGGAAACAGATGTTGGTTCACCACTTTAGGGGGCGACAAGTTCAGATCAGAGGGAGGAATGTTGAGGGGCTCGGTTTGTAGGCGGAGTGAAGGAGCAGTGCGCGGAAGCTTTTCCATTACGTCCTCCAGCGTATAAAAGGAGCCAATCCTCGGCCGCTTCGCAGGTGGTTCGCTGCAGAAATGGTCCGAGAGACCAGGTCACTGTCTGCCATGTAGTGAGGCTGAGCGGCGAAAAAATTTCGTCTTCAGTCATGACAGGAAAAACCGTGTGCACAGGCATGGCAACATTTTCGCATGGCAGGGGCTCGAACTCTAACGACTGATTGGAGTTAATTCGCATTGTGGCCACACATCGTCTGTAAGATCGTAGGCACAAATCGGAGCTGAGTGAGTATCAAATTGCTGCTGCTCCTGCTGTATAAGAGGTAGATCGCCTGGGCAAAAGCTCTGGTCAAAATTCAGGCAACTACCAGACCCCGTGGTGAGCAGCTGTGCAGTCAGCGCAGCCTGCCTCTCTGCAAACGTGCTCATGCTCCTTCCCACCTGTTGCTATTCAAACCAACAATCCATTACGCAAACCCAAGAATTGATGCTGCAACTTCATATCAGCTACTAGGTATTTATATATTACCGACAGTACAATTTCCCTCTTTTACAAAATCATGCAACACAATAACGGCTTTGGTTTTTCCAATTGGAATGCAGAACGGTTAGTATTGTATTTAATTTAATTTAATTTGTAGCAGGAAGAGGCAATTATGGAAATTGTATGTGTCTTCTTGGCAATCAATGGGGGAAATAACTGTGATATGCTCTGGCTGAAGTTACGTGGTGACCCATGAGACATTTTAGGCATCGGGGAGGGCAGATCTGAGCGCATCTTTGTCGAGACGGGGACTCGAGGTAAATTTTATTAGTGTGCCATAGGCGACGGATGATGATGATAGGTTGTTATGGTAAACGGATTTGCTGTGCTACAGTTGCCCACTCTGTTTCCGCTGGCATTAAAACATTAAGAGGTAACGGCTTTGGTATGACAGACATCGGCAGCTACTGCGGCCTTTCTCAATACTATTTTAAACAAGGCCATCGCACACGTTCCAACAACACTGAAATTGAGTTCCAGAAAAGATTTTGCAAACTACGCGGAGGCCTGTTTCAGATTGTTTGGGGACAGAGTGAAATACTGTTTTTGTACAACATTCAATGAGCCCAACGTCTTCACTCTAAAGTGGATCTACAGTGAAGGAAACTACCCTCCAAGTAGATGCTCCGCCCCCTTTGGGAATTGGGTACTGCGGGGAATTCTTCAACGGAGCCTTACATTGCCGGGCTTTCAATGTCCTGTTAGCGCCCACGCTTCTGCTGTGGATATCTACAGAAGAAAATATGCTAGGTATGTCATCTCTATTTAAAATCTGACATTGGGTTTGTAAATTGTCAGAGAGTTTCCAGCTAAACAAAAACTGTCAATAAAAATGCAGGCTACATCAGAGGAGTTTCCAAATTGGAAAATCGTTAGAAGTCGGCTGTATGGTATGAACCGCTGAATAACATACCCGATAGAACATCGATGCCACTGATAGAACCTCTTGCATTCCATAACGCATGGTAAGTAATCCTTCGTTTAAATTATTCCAATGATATGAATCCACATTGTTTACGAGACTCAAATCTTTTCTACTGCCATTGAGCAGTACATTATTGAATATTTAGTCTGTGTTTGTTCCAGGTTTCTGGATCCTAGTAGTCAATTGGTACAAATATCCATCCATCATGCAGTTACATTGGTAGGAAAACGCATGCCAATGTTTAATTACAGAGGACTATTGCTAAATTCATAGAGCTTGTCGTGGTTACATTTGATTTACAATAAAGAGTTTAAATTATTACATGTTATAAATTCTTACGCCGAATCGAGCATGCTTCCATACATTCATCTGAAGGTTCATCCAATCGCGTATTACCATCAGGATTCCTATGACAATCTTGTTTACATTGTTAAAGAAAAATCCTAAGGCCTCATCTGATCTAGATTTTTCTTGTAACATTTTGTAAAGTTTCACTATACATATTTATTTAAGTCAGCGTTGCTATTGACAGCTTGCAAACAAGGAATGGTTCCAACCTTATAGGCCCTCTGGTTTGTATACCTCAAACTGATATTCATGCCATGACGCCCCCTAGAGTAATACAATAGAAACAAGTATGCATGTATGCATAATTTGCAACCCCCGTGTTCTCTCGATGGCTAGATGTATCTAGCTGGAATTGATCACCATGCGTACCATATGGAATAGAGAAGGTTGTGGATTCACCATAAAGAAAACGAAAAACTATGTCCAACCCCCCTGTATTTATAACAGAGAGTGGTATGTATGGTATTTATTTATTTAAATGCCATTAAAGCAGCAGCTTAATTCTGGAAGTATACACATAAGCCAAGGTAGCAACTTTCTTATCCATTAACAAAATAATAATTACTGATGTAGGAGATTCAAAATTAGGATATGCGACCAGAATTTGTGTATGTCAACTAAATATCTTATCTTACTTGTGTGCAGTCAGCTGTAACTCTATGTAGTGTGTTTTAAAATATTAAAAGGTATTTTTTTAAGTAATAGCTAAACAAAAGCTAATTATTACAGAAGTATTGAAATTTGTGCCCAAAATAGAGCATGCATTATATTTTTCGAATGTTTTTTACCTATTTTTATGTAAATTGTGTTGGGAGATTTATTGTATTGTACCTATTCAAAGCTTGAAAAATATGTTGTTTAATGATGAAGCGAGATTGAGAAAGGAACCCGGAACATTTCATGGAAGCCACCTAGTAGAGAGGTAGAGCTAGGGCAAGAGCATAGAGCTAATACTTCATTTGTAGGTTTGGGGAATGAGGGGAGGATTATGCGTAGGATTCTCCCTTTCAATGCCAAGTTTTCGAATGACACGATTTCGAAGCAAACTGCATTGAATGTGCACTCTCAAGTACTTCAGCTTTATCAGGCAAGCGAGGCCTCAGATAAGTGTTTGGAGGAGAAATGCAAGACAATCAATGGCGAAGATATAGTATGGGCTCTTCACTCCCTAGGCTTTGAAAATTACAGATAGGTCCTCACAAAAATTCTCCTCAAGTTTAGAGACACTACTCTGGCTGTTGTCAAGCTTCCTCTCAAAGTAGAACAAAAACCAACCTTACCCGATGGAGGTCAACAATTTTTTTTATCACATTAAGAAATCCAACTTCTAAAAACTAGATAAGTTAATGTGATAGTATATATAAATAATAATAAAATGTTCACCTGGTTTTTCTAAGAACTTTTTCTTGTATAAAATGTTCAAAGCTTAGGCTGTGCACGAAGTTGGTGGACAATTCCGTGGACATAAAAACCCGAAATAAAGGTACCGCGATCGCGGTTTTAAAACCGCGAGCGCGGTCCTAAAACCGCGATCGCGGTTATTGAATTCTAGGTTCGGTAATTACCGAACCTAGTTCCGCGATCGCGGTTTATAACCGCGAGCGCGGTTATAAACCGCGATCGCGGAACTCTGAGACAAAATTTAACAGTCCCGCGACTCGTTATTTTCCTAATTTTCAATTCAAACCGCGACTTTTCCTAAACGTTTTTCACTCGCACTTTCAATACTATCTCAAAATTGCTCATCGGACTTCTGGATAGCGATAGATTCAACCATGCCGCCAAGACGAGGAGGTAAGTCCCCGATTGTAATCATTTTTTTGCATTTTAGGTTGTTTTTTTTGCATTTTAGGTTTTTTTTGGCATTTTCATGGGTTTTGTGAATTGTTTGTTTATGTATACAATTTTATTGTTTTATCAGTTGGTCGGCAAGCTCGGGCTCGTGCAAACCGTCAAAACATTCCTCAAAACCCACCGAACATTCCTCAAAACCCTCCGAACATTCCTCAAAACCCTCCTCCAAACATAGATCCGCCCCCTGTGGCTCCTTCTGTCCCCACTGAGCCAACAGGAACGCAAGATAATATCATTGGAAGAATCCAAGAAAATAAAATTGTCATTGAGAACCTAATTCAAACTATAAGACAAAACCATGCTACAAATCCATCCCGCATGACTTTAGCCAATACATTGCAAACATTGATTGGCGAAGTCGAGTCTGCAACCAACCAAATACATAGATGGAACACCTTTAGAAGTGACTGTAGGCGGTGGTATGCGGATAAACTATCTCATGCGGCCGTCAAAGACAAAAAAATTGGAAAAGACCTAATTTGTGCATTATTTACCGACCCTAGAACCAATGCCCCCCCTGCAGTTACTTGCAAACGGTTCCCAATCCATTGGTGCCATGATGATAGAATCAAAAACAATTTTTGGGACCGATGGTGGATGGTTTTTGATTATCCACCATGCAACAACAATGAGGTTCCTCTTTATTTTTTGAAGAAATTATATTGTGAGTTTGTGCTCAATGAGGTCCCGAATTATTTTGACTTTTCAGACTTTTTTGGTCGAGGAGGTGGCTCTGCACAGAGCAGACCTGGTGCACGCGTAGGTCAGCCTAGGATCCCCCATGCCCCAAAACCCCCATTGCCTTCAGTTATCCCTCCTACAGTGAAGGAGGTTGTGGAGATTGATACATTGCATGCATTGAGGGAGCTCACTGACACTCTCACCCAGCATAGCACCCAGATTGCATCCGGTGATGTTGGTGGAGGTGCCAGTTCTAGTGCACCACACCACTGTGGATCATGTGGTGCCGTATGCACTGCAGGCGAGACATCATTTGCTGGTTCACAGGATTTTTTTTCTATAGATGAGATGCTGGGGAATGTTTTTGGAACTGGAGCCACTGATATTGGTCTTTCACAGGTAAATTTTAAATAAATTTAAATAATATATATATGTACAATAGTTTAATTCACATGTTTGAGATATTAATATATATATGATTGTACTTCATGTACATACATGTAAAAAACTAATTTTTTATTTTATTTTAAATAGCAAGAGCCGGTGAAGGAAACATCCGGTGTTGACATGCTAGCTACTGCGGTTGGGCGTGTTTCAAACGTAAGTTTCAAGTTGTACAAACTTACATTTTTAATAAATCATTTAATTGCACTAGATTATTATTATAATTTGTTTCACGTGTATGTTGCACATGTATTAATATTTTTCTCTTTTATACACAGGAGCCTGGCGGGTCATCATCTGCTCAGGGAACTGAAGCTACTGGCATGCCTCCCGTGAGTTTTACGCAGGTTAGTTACAAATCTCTTTAATGAATGATAAGAGTGATGAAGAAATGTAAAAAAGGTTAAATCCTCTCGTACCCTTTATCTAAAAAAATCTATGCGTCCTTTCCATATGATTATAAGTTTTATATGGATTGGTGTACTGAGATTTAAGAATTTACAACATCATTGTACCCTTAATAGACAACTCCTCCAATTTATGACAACTCCTGCGAACCCTAACTCCACCACTCATATGAACCCTAATAGATTTGGAGGCGGCGGACATATATATGTGCACACGTAGGGTTGTGTGAAATTACGTGATGGAGGTGTCCTTTCATTTTAGAAACTACATCCCCCTCTGCAGAACATGTAGACCCCTAAGGGTTTGTTTCTAGAAATATTCTTGGGCACTGGGTGTGGGGCTTCAGTTGCTCAAACTGCAGGTGGCAATGGAGCCATTGTTGGGGTTGGATCTGACACTACTGGCACCAATGTTGCCAAGAACTTGCAAGGAGGAATGGAAAATCCTGTTATCTTTGTTGGGGACACTAATAACCCATTGGGAGGTTGAGTGAATCCTAACATCTTTGTTAGGGGTGCAAACACTAGGGTTTTCTCCCTTGTTGATAGCTTGGAAACTCCTGCTACAACTAAAGCTTTAGTCAATCACTCATTTAATGAGGTTTTGTAAAAGAAGACATAGATCAAAACCATGAGGCCTACTAAGAGAAACCCAAGTGTAACCTTTGGCGATGAAGTCCTCGAAATATATTCATTTTACCAAGATCATGCCTTGATCTGTAGATTCACTCATCTTTAGCCTAGCCTCCCTATCCTCCATGATTAGATCTCCAAGAATTGGTTCCCGCTTCTAGCGGGTAAGTTAGACCTCTACCCCTATGCTAAGGGAATTTTTATTATTTTTTCCCCTCTATAGCTGACAAGGACAAAATTTCTAAACAACTTTGGGTTTTCCAACAAAGGTACCTTATCTTAAAACCATGGTTCACATCATTCAACCCTCTCACTGAATCTTTATCACACAAACCAATCTAGATCAAATTACCCCACTTACCCCTATAATTTTAGGACCATAGTTGTCTGATATCCATAGGAAATACCTTGGGAAACATCATTAACGTCGAATCCCAAACCTATGATTTCACACATACAATGTATATGCAAGAATCCTAGTTGAGATTGATACTTCAAAGAATCTTCCAACCCACCTTAATCTTAAAGTGCAAAATCAAACTTGCACTCATCCTCTGGACTATAAGGGCCTACAGGTTTCAGATGTAGGAGATGTATTTTTTTGGGGCATTCTGCTCCTGATTGTGAGATGGTAAAACATTAAAAAAGAGAATAATAATTGGTGGATAAATGCCCTCCCTAAACATATCGTATTTAAATCTAAGTAAATCCCTAATTCAAACACTAAGGAGGAAGACATGGTCAAATCTTTCCTAGCAACCCCTTTGAGAGAGATCACAGATCATGTAAACAAGGGGTTATCCGTGGGTGAAACATAGAGGACCGGAAACACTAAATCAAAACCGCATGTAGCGGCAAAGGAGAATGTTCCTCCTCATTCTCCTTGTTCAAGCAACACATATCAGTCGATCACAGATTTTGAAGTTGTTATTCCTGTACAAAAAGCTCCCAATGTGACCAATGTCTCACTCTATATCCACTTCGCTTCTACTAGATAACGAGTATTCTCCATCCCAACCTTTGGACACAAATACATATGAAGATAGATGGCCTCCGTGCTAACATTTATAGATCCTATGTATTTAGCCTAAATAGAAGATAAAATTTAATAATGTATTTTTATTCTTTCTTGAGTAACTAAATATTGATTTGTACATGTTTTTTGTATAGCTCTTAAGTAGATTTTAATAAATTGATTTGTACATGTTTTTTGTATAGCTTATGACTGCTACAGAGACTCCTCCACATATGCAGACTGTGGAGGCTGCTGTAGATACCGCCATAGCATCTGCAAATCCACTAACCGAGGTACACAATTTTTTAAATTTGTTAAATTTTGGAGGTTCATTATTTCTTATTAAACTTAAATCTACAATATCAAATTTTGTAGGTATATATATGAGTGTGAAATATTTAATTTGAAAATTAATTATTTGTATGTAGCTTACCCCTCGTGAGTCTATTGTTGTCCCTGCGAAGCGTCAACAACAAATCGATAGGGATCATGACATTGCGGTAAGATTGCACATGCATTTTAACTAAATTGTACAAGTTTCTAAATTTTGAAGGTATTTTAAAATTTTGGGTGTTAAAAACTTGTTGTTTATGAATGTGCAGGTTAGGTTGCAGGCATGCTTGGAGACACCTAGGACCACACGGATGAAATCCGTAGTGGCATCTCCCTCCACTACATCCCCAGGTCGTGGACGTGCTACTTCTAGCAGGGCGAAGAGAGGGAAGATGTTTCATGAGTAGATTTATAGTCCACTTGGATGCCACATATATGTGGTCATGAGTACATCTATTCACAGTCCATTGTATATATATCTAGCCTTTTGCGACCGCATGTGGTCCCATATGTACATTATGGCACGTGCTTAGTTCGAGATCTGTATACATACATTATGAACTTATACATGTACATATATATTTTCAGAGACGTGCGCGTCTGGAGCACACTTTATTTGATTCTTATATATATATATATCCATGTGTGTTGGTTAAATAAGGCTATAAATTTGGTTATTTTGGTATTATTGCTAACTCTGAGAAAGTGGGTTTTGATCTTTGTTCGGTGGATTTAGTGTATTACTTCTAGTTATGGATTTAGTGGAGAAAGTAATGAAATGGCGGACTTAGAATTTGGGAGTGAGAAAGATGGATATTTTTTGTAGGTTGATTACTTTTTATTTTTCTCATTATTTTTCTCTAGTTTTTTATTTTGTTTAAATAAGTTAATTTTTTGGAAAACTCAAAACTATACTTAGCCATTTAAAACTTTAAACTAATCTGGAATAAGTTGTATTCTTAAATTATGTATCTTCTACCTTCAATGATGATGTGGATCTGTGAACTGTCTTCTTGAATACATGTAGATTATGATTCTATATGCACACTTTGTCATCTTCTAAGTAGTTTTGAGTTTCTTGACTATTATGAATAAGAGGTTTTTCTTAATGATTTTATTTCATTTAAGAAACTATATCTCTAGCAACATGAACTCTTTTTGTACATGCATAACTATTTCATCTTTCTCTCAATCTGTGATTTCCTTGTAAGAGCTATGGTATTTAGATAATTTTTGTACCTATTGTACACTTGTAATCTATATTTTCTGAGATTCATTCCTTGTTGTATTTAATTTTTAATTCAGACCTTTAAAGGCCTCTTCACAAATTTCTTCTCATATATTGTGTACTTATTCTTCATGACTTCAAAAAATCATGGAAATTGGTTCTCCTCTTTAGTGTTTTTCTAACTTGCTTTGCATCTTACTCATTTAACCATGATTATCATACAAGTGCTGCATATGATACACTCTTTGTATAGAAATTTTCCTTACATTTAATAAATTATAACCTTATGGATGCAATGTATTTTATTCTATTGAAGTTTGTTTATGTTCTTTCTACTTTTTCAAAGCTTATTCTATCTCCTTCTTGCAATATTTTGCAAATTTTTAGACTTAATCATATTGAAATATCACTGGAAAACTTTTCTTATAAATTTTTTAATCTTTGAAGCTTGACAAGTTCTTAGAGCTAAAATTTTAAACATATGCTTTCAATTTTATTTCATTAGTCTTGACAGATATCTTAGTTTGTACTTTGATCATTTAGCTTTGATTATAAGTTGGAATGTCGCCCCTTTTAATACAATCTACTTCCTTTGCAATCTATAATGGATGATGGACCTTATTGTACTCTATTTTTATTCTTACGTAATTATTTCCTTAAATGTGACAATTTATATGAGTCATTAATGAGCTTTAAATTGTATTTCATTTATAAAACATAGTACCTGTAGCTATCGTCTAGACAAAATATCGTTGATTCGACTACTCGGACTTGGCACCTAGAGAGGCCTCGTCTGATCCGACACCTCGGCATACGGACCCTCTACAATAGCCTCTCTCATTTTTTTCCTTCTCATTTCGGTGCTCTCGCTGTCCTAATGTTTGCAAACGCGCGAAATAGTGCAGTTGGACCATTGTAAGGTTGCCATGATTTTGCATACCGAACCGCCTGCGCCGGCATCCGGGTGGCCAGGTGAACCTAGAGGAGGCTGTTTCGTATAGAAAGGGTCGTTGATTCCGGGCTACTTTTCGGGCTTAGTCCCTTAAGAGCCCTGAGACCAAAATATTTTCAAATTCGTCTCGGACTCCGTGGCACCTAAGAGGCCTCGTTGATCCGACACCTTTACGGACCCTCTACAATAGCCTCTCTCATTTTTTTCCTTCTCATTTCGGTGCTCTCGCTGTCCTAATGTTTGCAAACGCGCGAAATAGTGCAGTTGGAGCCAGTGTAAGGTTGCCAAACGCTGTATTTTGCAAACGGTGGGCCGTGGCACCGAACCGCCTGCGCCGGCACGTCCGGGTGGCCACGCTAGAGGAGGCGGTGTTTCGGTGCGCGAAAGGGTCGTTGATTCCGGGCTACTTCGTTCGGGCTTAGTCCCTTAAGAGCCCTGAGACCAAAATATCGTTCAAATTCGTCGGGTGACTACTCGGACTCCGTGGCACCTAGAGAGGCCTCGTCTGATCCGACACCTCGGCATACGGACCCTCTACAATAGCCTCTCTCATTTTTTTCCTTCTCATTTCGGTGCTCTCGCTGTCCTAATGTTTGCAAACGCGCGAAATAGTGCAGTTGGAGCCAGTGTAAGGTTGCCAAACGCTGTATTTTGCAAACGGTGGGCCGTGGCACCGAACCGCCTGCGCCGGCACGTCCGGGTGGCCAGGTGAACGCTAGAGGAGGTGGTGTTTCGGTGCGCGAAAGGGTCGTTGATTCCGGGCTACTTCGTTCGGGCTTAGTCCCTTAAGAGCCCTGAGACCAAAATATCGTTGAAATTCGTCGGGTGACTACTCGGACTCCGTGGCACCTAGAGAGGCCTCGTCTGATCCGACACCTCGGCATACGGACCCTCTACAATAGCCTCTCTCATTTTTTTCCTTCTCATTTCGGTGCTCTCGCTGTCCTAATGTTTGCAAACGCGCGAAATAGTGCAGTTGGAGCCAGTGTAAGGTTGCCAAACGCTGTATTTTGCAAACGGTGGGCCGTGGCACCGAACCGCCTGCGCCGGCACGTCCGGGTGGCCAGGTGAACGCTAGAGGAGGCGGTGTTTCGGTGCGCGAAAGGGTCGTTGATTCCGGGCTACTTCGTTCGGGCTTAGTCCCTTAAGAGCCCTGAGACCAAAATATCGTTCAAATTCGTCGGGTGACTACTCGGACTCCGTGGCACCTAGAGAGGCCTCGTCTGATCCGACACCTCGGCATACGGACCCTCTACAATAGCCTCTCTCATTTTTTTCCTTCTCATTTCGGTGCTCTCGCTGTCCTAATGTTTGCAAACGCGCGAAATAGTGCAGTTGGAGCCAGTGTAAGGTTGCCAAACGCTGTATTTTGCAAACGGTGGGCCGTGGCACCGAACCGCCTGCGCCGGCACGTCCGGGTGGCCAGGTGAACGCTAGAGGAGGCGGTGTTTCGGTGCGCGAAAGGGTCGTTGATTCCGGGCTACTTCGTTCGGGCTTAGTCCCTTAAGAGCCCTGAGACCAAAATATCGTTCAAATTCGTCGGGTGACTACTCGGACTCCGTGGCACCTAGAGAGGCCTCGTCTGATCCGACACCTCGGCATACGGACCCTCTACAATAGCCTCTCTCATTTTTTTCCTTCTCATTTCGGTGCTCTCGCTGTCCTAATGTTTGCAAACGCGCGAAATAGTGCAGTTGGAGCCAGTGTAAGGTTGCCAAACGCTGTATTTTGCAAACGGTGGGCCGTGGCACCGAACCGCCTGCGCCGGCACGTCCGGGTGGCCAGGTGAACGCTAGAGGAGGTGGTGTTTCGGTGCGCGAAAGGGTCGTTGATTCCGGGCTACTTCGTTCGGCTTAGTCCCTTAAGAGCCCTGAGACCAAAATATCGTTCAAATTCGTCGGGTGACTACTCGGACTCCGTGGCACCTAGAGAGGCCTCGTCTGATCCGACACCTCGGCATACGGACCCTCTACAATAGCCTCTCTCATTTTTTTCCTTCTCATTTCGGTGCTCTCGCTGTCCTAATGTTTGCAAACGCGCGAAATAGTGCAGTTGGAGCCAGTGTAAGGTTGCCAAACGCTGTATTTTGCAAACGGTGGGCCGTGGCACCGAACCGCCTGCGCCGGCACGTCCGGGTGGCCAGGTGAACGCTAGAGGAGGCGGTGTTTCGGTGCGCGAAAGGGTCGTTGATTCCGGGCTACTTCGTTCGGGCTTAGTCCCTTAAGAGCCCTGAGACCAAAATATCGTTCAAATTCGTCGGGTGACTACTCGGACTCCGTGGCACCTAGAGAGGCCTCGTCTGATCCGACACCTCGGCATACGGACCCTCTACAATAGCCTCTCTCATTTTTTTCCTTCTCATTTCGGTGCTCTCGCTGTCCTAATGTTTGCAAACGCGCGAAATAGTGCAGTTGGAGCCAGTGTAAGGTTGCCAAACGCTGTATTTTGCAAACGGTGGGCCGTGGCACCGAACCGCCTGCGCCGGCACGTCCGGGTGGCCAGGTGAACGCTAGAGGAGGTGGTGTTTCGGTGCGCGAAAGGGTCGTTGATTCCGGGCTACTTCGTTCGGGCTTAGTCCCTTAAGAGCCCTGAGACCAAAATATCGTTCAAATTCGTCGGGTGACTACTCGGACTCCGTGGCACCTAGAGAGGCCTCGTCTGATCCGACACCTCGGCATACGGACCCTCTACAATAGCCTCTCTCATTTTTTTCCTTCTCATTTCGGTGCTCTCGCTGTCCTAATGTTTGCAAACGCGCGAAATAGTGCAGTTGGAGCCAGTGTAAGGTTGCCAAACGCTGTATTTTGCAAACGGTGGGCCGTGGCACCGAACCGCCTGCGCCGGCACGTCCGGGTGGCCAGGTGAACGCTAGAGGAGGCGGTGTTTCGGTGCGCGAAAGGGTCGTTGATTCCGGGCTACTTCGTTCGGGCTTAGTCCCTTAAGAGCCCTGAGACCAAAATATCGTTCAAATTCGTCGGGTGACTACTCGGACTCCGTGGCACCTAGAGAGGCCTCGTCTGATCCGACACCTCGGCATACGGACCCTCTACAATAGCCTCTCTCATTTTTTTCCTTCTCATTTCGGTGCTCTCGCTGTCCTAATGTTTGCAAACGCGCGAAATAGTGCAGTTGGAGCCAGTGTAAGGTTGCCAAACGCTGTATTTTGCAAACGGTGGGCCGTGGCACCGAACCGCCTGCGCCGGCACGTCCGGGTGGCCAGGTGAACGCTAGAGGAGGCGGTGTTTCGGTGCGCGAAAGGGTCGTTGCTTCCGGGCTACTTCGTTCGGGCTTAGTCCCTTAAGAGCCCTGAGACCAAAATATCGTTCAAATTCGTCGGGTGACTACTCGGACTCCGTGGCACCTAGAGAGGCCTCGTCTGATCCGACACCTCGGCATACGGACCCTCTACAATAGCCTCTCTCATTTTTTTCCTTCTCATTTCGGTGCTCTCGCTGTCCTAATGTTTGCAAACGCGCGAAATAGTGCAGTTGGAGCCAGTGTAAGGTTGTCAAACGCTGTATTTTGCAAACGGTGGGCCGTGGCACCGAACCGCCTGCGCCGGCACGTCCGGGTGGCCAGGTGAACGCTAGAGGAGGCCGGTGCGCGAAAGGGTCGTTGATTCCGGGCTACTTCGTTCGGGCTTAGTCCCTTAAGAGCCCTGAGACCAAAATATCGTTCAAATTCGACGGGTGACTACTCGGACTCCGTGGCACCTAGAGAGGCCTCGTCTGATCCGTCGGCACCTCTACAATAGCCTCTCTCATTTTTTTCCTTCTCATTTTCTCGCTTTACAATGTTTGCAAACGCGCGAAATAGTGCAGTAGTGTAAGGTTGTCAAACGCTGTATTTTGCAAACGGTGGGCCGTGGCACCGAACCGCCTGCGCCGGCACAGGTGAACGCTAGAGGAGGCGGTGTTTCGGTGCGCGAAAGGGTCGTTGATTCCGGGCTACTTCGTTCGGGCTTAGTCCCTTAAGAGCCCTGAGACCAAAATATCGTTCAAATTCGACGGGTGACTACTTTGGCACCTAGAGAGGCAAACCTCGGCATTTACAGTTGGAGCCAAATTTACAAACTTGTCAAAATTTACAAATTTTTCAAACAATGTTCAAAATCTCTTAGCTTCAAATTTACGGGTGATTCTCTACTAACGTACAACCACTAAGGTGGAAGCTTTTTCAAAATTTACAACTTTTTCAAAATTTACAACTTTTTCAAAATTTACAACATTTTCAAAATTTACAACTTTTTCAAAATTTAAACTTTTTCAAAATTTACAACATTTTCAAAATACAAACTTGACTTTTCAAAATTTACAAATTTTTCAAACAATGTTCATTCTCTTAGCTTCAGAACTTAAAATTCTCTACTAACGATCCAACCACGTGAAGGTGGAAGCTTTTCTGGCACCACTAACCTAAACATAAAATTGTTAGTCAAAGAAATTTAAGTTTCAAATCAAAACCATATACTAGATCTTTAAACTAAAAAAATAATATATATATATATATATACGCTATATAAATTGAAACTTGAAATTAAATATATACCAGACATGTGAGCATTGTAAATTCATTCCAATGAACCATCAGGATCGGATCTACTCTGAATAGCAGACAAGATTGCTTCATGATCTGACTCTCGAACCTTCCAAAGAATCTTGTTATTAGGTCTTCCTCGATATCTATACAACTGAATATTTGTCGCTAGAACTAGATGTGAATATAAGAGTATTTTCCTGTGTGTCTCAAAGTCTTCAAACACCCAAACAGAGGAGTTTTTTAATGGATACCGTCGAAGCCAAGTTCCAGTAACTACCACTGACCCTGTAGGATACTCAATCTCTTCGCCATCTATAATAGGAGAAGTCAACTTCTTTCTTTCCTCGATGCAACGACATAAGAAATAGTCTGTTCCTTCTTCATTGTCTTCTGTCGCAATTACTGCAAACACATGTCCTACAAAAAAATAACCAAGGTTGAAAAACTCAAATTTAAATTACATATTAAAATTTCAATGGACATAACTCAATACAAAAATTAAATAAATAACTGGATAAATACCTTGTCGCACCAAAATTGAAATTTCGTCAAAGTCCTTGGATGTTGTAACTTCATCTGCAGAAACAAGTTGTAGTGCTTGTGGAGGTTGATAACTAGGAAGCGGAGTTAGAGGCCTACAAATCCATCCTTCCACCCATTCTTGTGAATCACACTCAGCAGTGACAAATTCGATACAAGATGCACAAAAACATGTCAACTTTCTTGTCCATACGGCCCACGAAGTAGCGTCTGAGCTACAAAATGAGTGCATATCACTGGACCCAGTGAGTGTCATACAATCCTCGTAGTTAGCAATATGTTTTTCCTCTATCAACCAAAAATATCTGCAAACTGTGGAATTTTCTTGAGAACCTCGGGTCATGTTGTCAGTACACCATTCCACTATGCTCTTTGCATCTTTTAATTTAGCACCATCTTTGTACTTCAACTCTTCTCTTGCAAGAGCTCTTTTCACACATGCCCCTGCACCGTCATGCTCTCCTTTTCCATGTCCAGCCTCAGTGAAACTCCAAATATGTTGCACACCCATCTTGACATGCATTCTGCTCATCCAATAAAACATTCGTGCATTCTTAAACTGAGACGTGCAATTATCTGACCATATATAATGTTGTTTGAAGTGGATGTCCCTATCAGACAAGTTTCCATAAAATAACTGGAAACACCCTTGCACAAATTCAGTAGAATGAGTACGATCATCACTGATATAAAAGTGGTACTCTCTTAAAAATTTTCGATCATTCTCTGTACTGTCAGGAGAATGTAGAAATGCTATATGCACAAAAATGGCAACTTGTACTGAGTTGTAATATTGCGATTGAACCTCCATTTGTGGTTGCAATGTGTAATTCTCTGCAAAATCGACCACTGAAACAATAGTACCAATAGGAAATGTGTCTTTGCATAGCTTGAATTGTTCATCCAACCATCGAGCTCTATGTGTATGCCTCGCATACTCATAAACAAGTTCATCCTTAAATTTTCTCATAAATTGAAAAATGGGCATTTGTTCTGTAACTAGCTCACACCGTTTCGATTCTTTTCCATCTTTCAACTGGTATGCAACTGATTTATATTTATCAAATTCAACTAAATTATGTCCTATTGTACCTTCCATTTGCTCATGGATGCAACTTTCCAATTTAGGTAATCCGCCGCATGTACTACAACTTTCATCTAAACAATCCTGACTATAAAAAAATTGTCCAACTTCTTTTTCACAAAATATAGTAGGAATGAAATCCCTAGAAGATATTGGTGGAACTTGAACACCACATTCAGATAACATAGTTTCAGAATGAAAAATGGAACGAATACGTAAAAATTTAGCATAATGCATTGCAAATTCAACATGTTGCCTACAACAACAAGTGGTGCGAGCATGGTTGATTTTCACATAGAATGGTTTCAACATTTCAAAAAAACGTTGACTAATTTTAATTTCCAGATTCTCTTGTTCAAACTTACGAAAAAATTGAGTTTGAGTCATATCTAAGAAATGCTTTGGATGTGGTTCACGATTAGTAGAACCAACTCTCCGTTTTATAACATCTCTTGTATTAGGTGAAACTCTAGTGTTATCATGCCAAAATTTAATAACAACTTCTCTTATAGCATCAGAATTATTTTTGTCCTTACGCGGTGCTCTAGCAGAAAATGCCCAAAAATCGACATTATTGAGTGACTGAAGGATATTACGTCTTTCAATTGCTTTCATTAGAGTTTTTCGATTAACTTGCAACATTCGACTTGTTTGCGTAATCAAACGTTGTTTTTTTATTGATTCACTTACAACACTAGTAGCAAGTACACGACGCACAATATTACTATCCCTAGTGCGTCTCTTTACACCAACAGTGTGATATGCATCATGAAGGTTTTCAACAATTGTAGAGGTTTGACCACGTATGTTAGATGTTGTCAATCCTAAGGTGTTTAATGTAGGTCTCATTTTAATCAATTTCATCAAACTAACCAACAACTGACATCTTTGGGAATCATTTAAAATTTCAAAATGATTATCCCAAATTTCACTAGCTTTTCTTCTGATTTGTCGTTCAGAAAGTTTGTCAGACATTGGTTTCAAAATGTTTTCATCAATTTCAATCAAAAAATTAGGTTTCTTATGTAAAATCCTAGGAGGTGTTTTTGTCAAATTTTGTTTGTCTACAGTTTCAACATGAATTTCCTTATTCACATTTTCATTGTCTCCTTCAATTTCAACATTTGCTACATCATGAGTATTTAATTCTTCTTCAACATTGACAGTAAAAACTTCTTCATCACGAGTATTCAATTCAACTTCAACATTGACAGTAGAAACATTACCTAGTTCTTCATTGCTTACAGTAGTTGGGATTGAAGATGAACCTCTTCTAGATTCACGAAGTTTCCGCATCCGCTCAGCATTTTCAATTTTGTTGGCCTCTAATTCGTTTGGTGTTTTTTTACTTAATGACTTCCTTTTTTGACTTCGTTTTTTGTCTCCCATGATGTTTTGCTTTCGGTGATAAAAAAACGTGCCTGGAAAAAGACAGAATTTCGCAGTAATTCGTACGGTAAGGTCAGAGAGTAAAAATCACATGGTAATTCGGACGTTGGGATGTGTGTAAATATGGTTTATAAACCGCGAGCGCGCTTTATAAACCGCGAGCGCGCTTTATAAACCGCGAGCGCGCTTTATAAACCGCGTTCGCGGTAGTTTTACAAAAAAACCGCGATCGCGGAGCTATTTGCCGAACCTTAGCCTCGGAAAATCTTTGTTTTTCCCCAACCAAAGCTATGGAAGGTCATTATGAAGTGCAAAAGATCAAAAAACCTCAAATCTGCTCTTCCAAAGACTTGAACCATGCTAAAAAACTGAAAACATTTCACAAAAATGGTGCCATCACGTAGGGTAGACTCTTAGCTTTGTAAAAATATTGTTTTTAAAGTGAATAGAATAAGATAAATATCATTTTATAATTTATTACTAACAATAGGTCCTTAAGACATTTTTTCCCGTGAATGTTCATGTCTACGTTTAAGACTGTAACTTTTGTTTCGCTTATCAAAATATGATAAAAATTATACCATCCCAAGCGTGGACAAATTCTATGCACCTTAAAAAAAAAAAAAATTGATTTCGATATTTTTTGATATAGTTATGGCGGGCAAACGGAAAGCGCTCCATTTTCTAAATATTTTCAGACCACTTTCACGGAAAAAATCATAAAAAAAAAAATATTGCTAAAAAAAATACAAAATAAAATCCATCCCAAGATAGACAACTACATCTAACTTTTCACCAAAGGAAAAAAAAAAATAACAAGATTTGGTCATCCAAAATGCGGGCAAACGGACTACAATCTTATAAGTTTTTTCGAAAAAAAAAAGTAAGTCATATAATTTTAAGTGTTTAATATAGCTAAACTTGTCCGTTTTTTACAAAAATTAGTATTTTAGAAACTAGATTCCGAATGCTACGATTCATATTTATATAACTTTTTCTAATTTAGAGTGCATGTATAGCTAATAATCCCTACAAGTTGAGATTTCACTGTTTTTTGCAATATGACGTCCACGGATGACCCTATATTTGTCCATCAACTTGGTGCACTTACAAATTACAAACTTTATATGTAATTTGAAATATGTCACATAATTATGTATGTTATGGAGATTTTCATAAGAGATAAAGAGCCAGCTTAAATGGTTTGAATTGGAAGTTGAATGTGAAATCTCAAATTTAAGAATCTATATGTGGAAAAATACAAATAATTATCCTTGCACAATACTGTTATTGAAATGTTTGGGATCATAACTAAGATGTAATCATAGAATAATGTGTTGTGGGTTTACCAATCCTTGAGTCCCTTAAGTTAGTTGTGGTTGGATCATTACTAGAATTCGTTCAGTGGGGAAAGTGTGGCATCGACATGTATGTGGTGTTGTCATGTGTTTATGTGAGTCAATGACTTAGGTAAGTGTCTAATGAGTAGTTGAATTCTCTACATGATCCCTTGTGGTGTTGTCTAGTGAGCAATTCATAAGTCAAAATAGATTTATCCTAGGATTTTTTTAAAGTAGTTATATTTGTGTGTGATATTTTTGGGTGTTATAGTATTGATAGCTTGAAAATTCATGCATCATTCAGAGAGGCTTCATCACCTTCAGAACCTAATGTCACAGTTAAAAATAATAAAACATTTACCCATAGCTTTAGCAGACTGATTGCATGAGAAACAAAATCCCAATACATGATTTTCAACAGTTGTCCCCTCAACATAAACACCCAGCCAATTCGCGAGAGGATGACCATTTGAAAGTGCTGATGCCGCGAAAATGACAACATACGACTAAGAACTTACTTCCACCCAGATTCTATCAACATATAACAAGTAAAACTATGAAATATGACTAATTTATTTTTATTTTTGCAACATTATTTTACTTCATTTCCATGATTCATGTCATGCATTTATTAGAGGATTGCTAAACGTTGTAGTTCAGGGACTGTGAACGTCTTTAGTGTCATATCTTATGTTTCGTCATAATACTGTAATTGTTCTATAATCTTATATGAAATGGGCTGTTTGCAAATAAATTCTTTCAAGATAATGTATGTGTAAATTATGTGCTTTGACAGACATCAATTAATTTCCTCATATTTTACATTTGAGGTATCTATATTTAATCTTTGATTTGAATATATAAATACTGTATACTATATGATTATAATCTCAAAATGAGATATATATGCCACTCATTATATGCACAGGCATAGGGTTCAATATCTTATCGTATAAATCAGGTTATTTTTAAGGAACATAAAATTTCAAAGGTATATTTGAAACATACAACTAGGTTTACATAATTTCAAGTTTAGCTAAAATTTGTTTATATTTCCTAATTAATATGAAGTTCCAATAACACATTTTTTTTCTATGCACTAAGAATGTAAACATGGTTATGAATATTGTATTCAATCAAGATTACTTTCCTTAAGGTAGGTTAGTCGTATTTTTTCTAAAAAGAGAACAAAAGGGACAAGAGTATTTACGGGGGGGAAAATCATTCACATTTTAGGTTTGAAAACATGGTTGGGGTTCAGGTGGCTTTAATGGCCACCTGCCATAAAAATGGTTGTTAAAATTCCCTCCCCTTGCGTGCTAGGGTCGAACCATTACAGCTCCAGGTCACATCTTTATTTTTACCTTATTAACCCTTAAAATAGGATTCGCAATCTTCTGTCCCCGCCCCTTTTTGGTCTGTCCACGGTTTCATTCCTCCTAGCCACGCAGGTTAGAAAATGGTTGGTTTGATTTGAAGCTACAGACCAGAGGAAGGCGTGTTGACCCATTTTGTTTGGCCTTGGCCACGTGAACATGGAAAGGAGGTCATAGACGAAGATACAGGTTGCATGGGACTAGACGTGTACCCAGCCATGGCCGCGTGGGTCAGAAGACGGAGGTTGCAAAAGGAAGCTACAGGAGAGGAGAAGGGCGTTCTACCCCCACTGTCATCAGGTGCTGCGAGGAGTGTTCCTGCCGGGATCCATGGCCGCGGCCTATATAGGGAGACAGTCAGGTCATAGCAATTTAAAACAAAGCCCCCTTTTCTTTTTTGAGCACTTAAAACAAGCAGGTTGTCCAACTATGTTGTTATCTGTTCAGTATCAAATGCATCTTCAAATTCGGGATTCGCCCTCAAGATATTTTATCAAACCGATTAGAGAACAGTGAGAGTGTTACAAGGAGGCCAGATGAAATTTATTACCAAGATTTCTATGAGATCTATCTGCCTTACCCTGCAACTCATGGGAGAGAATCTCATAGAGGTGGAGCTTGTTTCATATCCGAATAATCGTGGAATACAGTTTGCTTTGCAAAAAAAATGAACTCGCCGACCTGACAGTTGTTGTTTTCCACGTGCTCAGATCTTAGGAGGCCTATGGAGATGTATGAAGATATGTAGGTTTATTTATATATATAACTATTGTCACTTACTTGGCTATAGTTGTATTAGTATACTTTGTTAATATAGAAGAAATATAGATAGTATATTGGTATTAATACAATTTACTAATAGTAATTCCATTAAGTTTAATATCCTTTAATATGAATTATATTTAAAATATTAGTTTTCCTTATTATGCATTAAGGAGTATTGGGTAATAAACTTAATAAGTTTAAAGTCTTTGCATTAAAATTTCCTTCTACACAATTTAATAAACATTGCATGGGATTTCAAATAGGTTGATTTCATTTCCTTTAATAATTTGCAAATGGATTTTCAATAATTTCTTAAATGGGGAAGAACATAATAAAGCTAGAACTAAAATTACTTCATTGGCATATTGAAAGCTATCTACTTAATTTTTTCCATCAACAATGCAAGAAGAGAAAATACACTAACATTCCACTTTTTCAATACATCTCTTTTAAGCAACAAAATGGAATTTAATGTATATATATTTTTTAAGGTAAATTTCCCAACATCCCTCAAGAGGGTTTCATTCATAATTCCATTAATTTTTAGAGTAAGAACTACTAACATTTCAACAAGATCAACACATTCATAAGAGGTTCCAAGCCAAGTTAAAGGAGAATAGATAGATTGTCTTTCTTTCAACTTTTAATTCCATCCACATTACAACCTTACTAATGAAGTTCAATACAACTTTCCTTCAACATCTTGTTACAACATTTTCCACTTAATGTGGGAACAAATTTACAATAATGGAAGCTAAAATACAAAGCAATATTACATTTTTCCTCCACTCAAGGTGGGTAAACATACAAGGTGGTTTCACATTGTCATCAACAAGGTAATGCTTCAAACATCAACAAGATGGTTTGCTTGATTCAAAAAAAAATAAGGGGAGAGGCAACGCTCTCCTCCCAACCAAGATACCCAATGGAGAAGAGAAGCCATCCTCTCTCTTGGCCCCCGAGCCCCAACCACATTACAATGGGAGAAAATCCAACTCATGGAAACTACTAGCTTCCACATAACTCAACATAAAATTTCACATTCATTCCATAATCCTTCAAAACAAGATCAACAACACAACAAGAGGAAAAACAATCACAACAACAAGTCACAAGGCTTATCAAGAAAGCCATAAGTGTAAGACCTATGGGGAGGCCACTTATGCCTCCCAATGGGAATGGGTGCCACCTAAAAGCCTCCAATGCAAAAAACAATACCCCTAACAAATCTTATGCCTCCCTCAAGTACCCCTTATCCCTCTATCCACTCTTATGCCTCCCTCAACTCTTATGGCTCCCTCAAAGTAGAAACAAGAAGAAAATGCAAGCATTTCTCTTACAAGGTGGGCACCTAACCCAAACTCCCTCCTCAAGAAAATGATCTCTTATGCCTCCCTCAAATAAAACCCCCCATAGTCTCCTCCCACTCCCAGCTTAGGCATTCTACCCATTCCCAACAAGCATTTCAAACAACAACATTCAACACAACATAAATATACATTCACATAACAAAAAGGAAACATAATGCAAACAAAGGTGAAGCTCCTACCTTTCCATGGTAGAGCTTGCTCCAAGTACGAAGTCTCAAATCCCTCCAAAGACCAAGCAATCATCCACAAGCTCCAACAAAATTCCCACAAGTATAAACAAGCTCCAAAAATCCACAAACTCCTTCAAAATCTTCTCCTCTCCAAAATACAAAAGACTAAAAATGAAACTTCCAATCCCCAAAACAAACAAGAGGATCCAATAAATAGAGAAAAGAGAGGGAGGGATGATATGGCTCCAAGTAGGATGCCACCTCCTTTTCCCTCCACTCCACATCACTTGGTCAACCTCATATTCCAATGCACCATTAATAAGTGGTTGAGAGAAAGGAAAACACCTTACACACTCCATCTAAGCCCACTCCCCCAAAGGACAAAATTAAATTTTTGAAAGGAAGTGCAATTAATATTTTACCCTTTTATCCCCCCAAATCACCTAAAAGACCATAAATTTGGCCTTCAAACCCATAGGTAGGGTGGGCATGGGGTTTTAAGAGGTGTGGGACAAGTTTGACTTGTCCCACAAGCTTTGAAATTTGGCCTCTAAGGCCAAATTCGAGTTTCCCATGTGGGGTAGAGTGTGCTACACTCAAAACTCAAACACACATCAATCCACACAAAATCCCAAGTAAATCAAATCCTAATAAATGAACTCTCTTTGGTCATATCCTTTGATTAGTTTAGGAAAAATTCAAATTATCTTATTTAAGACACTACAACCCATGACTAATAAAGGGGTAAACTCCAATCCAAAGAATATGAATAATAACACAAGTAAAATTTCACTTACTAAGAGCAACACATACTAACATAATAAAAAGAGAAAAATAAAACAAAACAACACATGACCCCTAGGTCACAATTTTCCCTTAACCAGATAATTCTAACACACACACAATTACTTGTTGCCATGGTGACCTTAGCTGGATTCTTCTCGAATTCTAATGTGGTTGGTCTCCACTCCCCAATATTGTTGTGAATATAATATACCTACAGAATAGAGAATACCTCCTTCAGCCTGTTGGCCACATTAAAACATTCATGCCAAATATACAATATAATCTAAAATAACAACACATGATTTACTATCATCTATACAAGTACGATATCACTTACACTTTCTAGCACGTTTCTATTCCACATTTCATTTATGTCAAAATGATCATCACATTAGTCCAATTATCAAGTTCTACTCAATATGATTAAACATATCACATGTCATAATTAAAGATAAATAACCATGTCAAAAGTATACAAATATCATCATCAAATGTCCACCAGTAGACCATATGCATAATATAAAGATCAAATCAATAACAGTCCAATGTCTATGATATCTACTAGCATGCTAAATCAAGAAGCCATAATAATCCATAAGTGAAGTAATAAGGCTCGAAAACAACAAAACAAAATAGTGTTGAAGGGAAGTGGGCACTACATCCCCCTCCCCTTAGACTCGACTTCCTCCTGGAAGTCACTGGAAAAGGTGTGGAAACTATCCTCGTAGCAAAGTAGCATCCTCCCAAATAGCTGCAATCTCATCATACCTGTCCCATTGGACCTGAACCTGATCAATCTCTCTACCGCGAAGGCCCAGGGTCATGCGTTCTATAATGTGTATAGGCTCCACCATCACCTGCAATGCGGTCCAATCTAGCACGTGAGAAGGATCAAAAATATATCTCCTGAGTATAGAAATGTGAAACACAGCATGGACGCACGATAAGCTAGGTGGAAATGCTAGACGATAGGCCAAGGGACCGAGGTGCTCCAAGATCTCAAAGGGACCCACAAACCTAGGAGCAAGCTTAGAACCTTTTCCGTAATGGATAGGGCTCTTATGTGGTTTGACACGAAGAAACACCTTCGTGCCTACCTCAAAACTGTGATCTGTCCTATGCTGGTCTGCATACTTTTTCTGTCTAGCCTACACCTCCTGCAATCTCTGTCTGATCAAGGTAACCTGCTGCTCCATGTCCTGTAATAATGCTGGCCCAAGGGAGACCTTTTCCTCAATCCTATCCCAACTAAGAGGTGTCCTGCATTCTCTACCATATAATGCCTGAAAAGGAGCCATGCCAATAGAACTCTTGAAACTATTATTGTATGCAAACTCCACCAAACACAGATACTCCTCCCATCTCGACTGATGATCCATCACGTACATCCTGAGCATATCCTCCAAAATCTAATTCACCCTCTCTATCTGTCCATTTGTCTCAGGGTGATAAGCTATGCTGAAATTAATCCTCGTCCCGAGGGCATACTGCATGGTGGTCTAGAAATGGGAAGTGTACAAAGGATCGCGGTTGCAAATGATCTTCCGCGGAATCCCATCTAATCTGACAATCTCATCAAGGTATACTCGTGCCACATCACTTGCTGTATAGGTGGTCTTCACTAGAGAAAAATGAGCTACCTTCGTCAATTTATCCACCGTGACCGTGATGGCGTCGTGATGGTATCTCGACATAGGTAACCCAATGATGAAGTCCATGGAAATGGTGTCCCACTTCCACTCCGGTATGGCGTGAGGATAGAGAAGGCCGGCTGGATGCTGATGCTCAGCCTTCACCCTCTAGCACTCTAAACAACGTGACACAAACAAAGCCACGTCTCTCCGAAGTCCTCTCCAAAAATACAACTGTCTCAGGGTGGCGTGCATCTTCTTCGCCCCGGGATGGGATGAATAAGGTGCATGATGAGCCTCTGTCAAAATGTCACATCTCAAGCCTCCATCTATAGGAACATATATCCGACCTCTGTGTCTGAGAAGACCATCTGCCTCTAATGAAAATACATCAAATCTCCCCTCAAGGGGTCTCTGAGACTCAATCTCTGCTCTGGCTGCAAGGTAGAAACTATCCTGAGGAAGCTGCTGCAAGATCCTACTCCGCAAATCTGTGCCCACTGAGGTGGCCATAGCCACATGTCTCCGCCAACTCAAGGCATATGCAACCACATTATCCTTCCCTTTCACATGCTCTATCTCCATGTCATACTCACAGAGTAACTCCATCCAACACCGCTGACGAGCGTTGAGATTAGGCCGCATGAAGAGGTGGCGAAGACTCAAGTGATCAGTCCTGAGTGTAAATCTCTGGCCAAGAAGAAAATGTCTCCACTGCAATAAGGCATGTACCACTGCTGCAAGCTCAAGGTCATGGGTTGGATAATTTAGCTCATAATCTTTGAGTTTGCGAGACTCAAAGGAAACTACTCTACCCTCCTGCATTAACACACCTCCAAGTCCTGCCAAGGAAGCATCTGTGCAAACGTAGAACTCACCCTGAGGATCTGGCACTGCAAGAATAGGTGCTCTCGTGAGGCATTCCTTCAGTGTACTGAAGGCCTACTCACATCTATTTGACCATACAAATTTCTTCCCTTTCCGTTGAAGAGAAGTGATAGGGTGTGCAATCCGAGAAACGTCCTGAACAAACCTCCTGTAGTACCTTGCTAGACCCATGAAACTATGCACCTCGGTCACACTAGTGGGTGTTGGCCAATCCATGATGGCTCAAATCTTGGAAGGATCGGCTGCGATACCTTCCTAAGAAATGATGTGGCCCAAATACTACACCTCAGGCTGAAAGAACGCACACTTCTCCAAGTTCCCGTAAAGGTGCTGCTCACGAAGACACTGAAGAACTTGGCGAAGGTGCTCCTCATGCTCCTCACGTGTGCATGAGTAAATCAGAATGTCATCAAGGAAGATGAGCATGAAGCGATCAAGGAAGGTCCTGAATACCCCATTCATCAAACTCATAAACACTGTGGGGGCATTCGTCAAACCGAAAGGTACCACTGTGAACTCGTAGTGGCCATATCTCGTATGGAATGTTGTCTTGTGAATATCCTGAGCTGATGGTATCCTGACTTAAGATCTATCTTAGAGAAAACTGTATCCCCCTTCATCTGATCAAATAAATCATCAATGCGTGGAAGGGGGTAACGATTTTTGATCGTTACTTTATTCAGCTGACGGTAATCAATACACAACCGAAGAGATCCATCCTTCTTCTTCATGAAGATCACTGGTGCACCCCAAGGGGATACACTAGGATGGATTAGGCCTTTCTCCAGAAGGCCCTCAAGCTGCAACTTGAGCTCACATAACTCAGGAGTAGTCATCCAATAGGGTGCTCGTGAGATAGGCTCTGCGCCCGGAACTAAATCTATATGGAAATCTATCTCACGTGGGGGAGGTAACCCCGGTAGCTCCCCTGGGAACACATCAGCAAACTCTGATAAGATGGTATGGTCATCGAGGGAAGGTCCTCTTGACTCATCCTCTGATCTGTCACTCACTGAAATAGCGAACAACTGACAACCCCGTTGCGCACACCACTTAAGCTGCATAACAGAGATGGTGCGAATGGATACGACCCTCCTAACTCCTGATATCACTGACTCTACTCCAAGATCATCTATGCAAATGATAGTCTTATGGTAACAATCCACTCTAGCTCTGTGAGAGGACAACCAATCCATGCCTAAAATGATGCCATAAGATCCTAATGGAAGGATCCGAAGATCAAAAGTAGTGGTGAAGGGTCCCAAATCCACTACACACTCCTTAACTAAGGAGTCTACAGAAATTTTGGCTCCAGAAGCCATCTCAACATCCCAACTACAACCCTACCTAACTGCCACTAGCCTACAATGCTCTACTAAGGATTGTGCAATAAAAGAATTAGAAGAACCAGAATCAAATAATATAGAGGTGGAAATACCACCAATACTACCTGTCATCTCAATCACAGTACTCTGATGCTCAGCTTGGCAGTTCTCGACTGTTGTGTAGATCTGATGACTTCGTGCCATATCTCCAACTGTAGGCTTTGAGCTCTGTGTCTTACCCTTGTTAGGGTTCTTTGGGAAATCTCTCCAACGATGTCCCACAACACCACAACCATAACAACTGCCTGGTCCTCTCTAGTGGGAAGCAGCTCCAGCTGGTACTCTAGATGACTAAGCTACAGATCCTGATGATCCAGCTATGGACTACTGAGGTCTCTGCTAACGAGCTCCTGCTGACTAAGCTCTCGGCGCACCCTATGTCCTAATGGGACCCCTAGGAGGAGGCCCCATACTACGTCCTCTCTATGCATCAAATCTCTGAGGTGGTCGGTAAGGTGGGCGGGTCTACTGTTGCTGTGGTGGCCTGAATGAAGCCTGCCCTAAACTCTGTCCACCTCGTGGAGGAGGAAATGACCCCTTCGACCTATCATCCTGCATCTGTTGGATATGGCTCCGAACTCTGTCTCTAGCCTGCTGCATCTTCCCCCGTGTCTCCTCTGTAATATAGGCCTTCTCCACGGCCTCTGCTAATGTCTGTGGGCAGTGAATGCGCACTGCGCCACCTAAATCCAAGTTTAGGCCCCGGATGAACCTTTGAATCCGTACCTACTCATCCTGCATTATTCAACATACTAGAGTAGGTCCAGAAATCGACTGTCATACTCAGCTACTATCATCGATGCCTGACAGAGGTCATGAAACTCATTTATCCGCTGCTGTATAAATCTCCTGGGTAAATACGTGCTCCTGAAACGCTCCTCAAACAACTCCTAGGTAATCGTCTCCAAGTCAACATGGAGCTTCTGCTCCTCGGTCCTCCACCAGACTCCTACTCCATCCTTCAGAAGATGGATTGCAACACGAGCTTTCGTGTTGCTAGTACAAGGGCAGAGCTTGAAGCATCCGCTCAAGCTCACCAACTAGGCCTCTGCCTGAAAACCGCCTGTATCACCTGAATAGTGAGATGGTCGTAGCTTCAGGATCTCCCTGATATGGTCTGCAGCTGACGTAGGATGAATCCTAGGTCTCTCTATATGCTCCTCCCTCAGTCTAGGGCTCTGAGACCTGTCCCTATGTCCTGATGTCCTTTCTGCATGTCCTCTCTGTGGTGACTCTACCCTAGCCGACTCCACATGGAAGTTCTCTGTCCTGTGCTCCTCGCTGTGTCGAGGGGATGCCTGGGCATCTACTGATGGCTCTAAACTATGTCTTGTAATTCGTCCTCCCAAGGGCTCTCCGTGTATAGCGGCATTGACATCCTGGAGTGTCTGTAAGATCTGAGGTAGAATGGCTGTTACGGCCTACTCTGGCGGTGGTATATCTAGGTCTATATGAAGAGACCCCTTGCCCAATCTGCGCCTCCTGCACAGATCAAGGTTAAAGTTAGTTCATTGTTCTAGGTCTTGTGCTAGTTTTTCTAAATTTGTTGTTTCCTATAATTATCAACATTGTGGTTTAATATATTAAAAGAATCATCCCTGCACTAGATTAAATGTTCATGTTTCATGTTTTCTGCGTGTGCCCAAGGGTCCAAGCTTCGAACCCCTGGCTCTGATACCAAAATGTAATGCCGCTGACGAAGACGACGATCAAAGCACTTGCTTCCACGAACAAATAACCCAAAACAATACGACTCAATTTTTATTTTTTTTGTATGAGGATCAAGATTTAAGAGAAAAAATTTATAATTGCTATATATTTAAATCGGGTCACTTTGTTATTGTGTCTAGGACTGGATGCAGAATAGAGTTTAGTTAGGTCACATAGAGCCTCCCTAACGTTCTTCTCGGCACTAGCATTGTCGTCAGAGCTCGACGTCATGAGCCAGTTATTATCCAAGGAGTCATTTAATCTTGCCTCTAAATAAACATTAAGAGCATGAGTCGGTGAATAATTATTCTCGTGTCATGATCGTAATTCTACAACGAACATTAAGGGGGGGGTGATTAGGTATTCGTCTTTAACTATTAATTTTTAATTTAGTATAAAAGTATTGAATTCAAATTTCAAAATTATAAACGAAATATATATTTTATCAAAAAATTACATTAAGTAAATCTATATACTTAAACATAAATTCGAAATTTGAACAAAAGGGACAAGAGTTTTTTTAAGGTGGGAAGGCGTTCAAACTTAAGTTTGAAATCATGGTTGGGGTGAGTGGCTTTAATGGCCACCTGCCATAAACAATAAGTTTCCCTCCCCTTGCGTGCCGAACAGCTCCAGCTGGGTCGCATCTTTCATTTATTCACTTAGATTTGCAAATCTTAAGCTTCATGTGGGTTGGCTCGCCATTATACCCTGCCCTGGCCACGCGGATTAAGTTGTGGTGGTTAAAGATGAAGCTACAGCTAGCGGGGCAGGCATATTACCTCCACTTCCAAAGGGTGCTGCGAGGAGTGTTCTTGCTGGGATCCATGGCCGCGACCTGCACAGGGAGACAGCTAGGTCACAGCAATAAAACAAAGCCCCTTTTTTTTGAGTGCTTAAAACAAGAAGGTTGCCAACTATGTTGTTATCTGTTCATTATCGAATGCATCCACAAACTCGAGATTTTCCTTCAAGATATTTTATCAAAACCGATCAAGGGACAGTGAGAGTATTACGGGGAGACCTGAAGAAATTTATTACAAGATTCTCTAATGAGACCCTATCTGGTTACAAGTGGCTTGTGGAAGAAAAGCTCATAGAAGTGGATCTGTTTCATATAAGAATATACATGAAGCACTGTTTGCTTTGCAAAAATAGTGCGAAAAACTGTAAAACGCCTGTACAGATTGCAACTGTACAGCTATTTTGTTTTTGATTTCCATACTTTCAAATGTTTTTCTTTGCTAACGAATAGAATAGTCATTTGGATGTATAAGTAACCAAATCTAAATCATGTATATCCATTAAATACTATTCCAAAGTTTTATTTTCCAAATATTTAAGTTTGTATATTTGTATCTATTTTAGTGGTAATGATTACTTTTATTGTTTATAATTTATTCTTTTAGTTTTACACTTTTCTATATTTTCTTTCACGTGTATTATGTAGGAATGGATGTATACTAAGTATGCAAAGGAAAGGATTTTATACTATGTATGCAACTAAATACTTATAAACTATTTTTACTTATTTTACAAGAAGAGAGATTGCATTAATATTCCAACTTTTCCAATACATCTCTTTTACACCCTGAACTGTTGTTACTTCCTCCTAAGCATACAAGTGTTGATATGTGATTTCTTTGTAAAAGGATGTGTTCCTTGATTGAGAAGTCATGCTTGATATGTACTGTATCTTCTTTGCAGATTGCAGATCTTTGACTGAGTCGGATTATGATTGGACTCTTTTATTTATTTCATTTTGCATCTGAGTTTAATCTGATCTCGGAACGAATTATGAAGTTATTCATCTATAAGACCTAGCCTTGGATCAGTGGTATTGATCCAAGTGGTGCTTTAAGTTATTCGTGATGAATTAAAAATTATAAACCTTTCACAGGTTGCAAGGTCTGAATTCGTTGAATAAAGAAAATCCCGAGTCTAACTCAGGTTGATCGTGTGAAATGGAATGGTTCCCGATATCAAAGTATATCTGGAAGGTCTTGGTCGTGGACCAGGTAATAATTCTGTTGCATATAATTCTGTAGCCTAATGGCAGTACAGGAGTGAACCCTGTTCGAGAATGCATGTTGTAGGTCTTTTTCTGAGTATATGAAATGTTAGACCTAACTAGAATTATTAATGTTAGTAACCTAAAACTAAACTTAACCTAGGGGTTAGATTAGTGTTAATCTAACCTAGACCTAGGCTAAGAGCTAATGTTCTAAGTTAGTATCTATGTGCTAAGTGGTTAGACTAGGTGTTATCCTAAATCCTAACCTAAGTTACTAACCTAACTATTGAGCAAAGAATAAGGGGACCTATGGAAGGGGTGCGAACCATGGGCGGCAGTTTCTATGTTATTAAATGCGTGGATAAGTATGAAAGACAGGTAATTTGGTGGAGGTTTTATAACGGCTATCTTGAGCCGACGTGGCAGGTCGCCAAAATTGGAAATGGTCTTGGAATTTCATTTGTCTATCGCCAACTATGGCGGTCGGTGGCAGTGGAGTTTGAGCGGGAAACTGGGAATTAATGCAATTAATGAACTCGGGCTTCGAGCTCGGATTTCTTGGGGAAGCATGCAAAATGGAAAGTTAATTGTTTGTTTGGTTTTGCATGCGCTCCAGTTTTCCTTCTGTCTGTTCACTGGTTCTTCGCACCAGTCTTCTTGGTGTTGCATGGCAAGTATGAGCGTAACTAGCTCTTTCCTCTGGCAAGGAAAATATATAAGTCATGGAAATAGCAAATTTTTGTTGGTGGCTCTAACTTGGAAAAGAAAGAGAAGGATCAAGCTCTTTCAGTGGTCTACTTCGGAATTTTGAGAAAATATCCAGGCATATTAGGCCCTAACCTTTAAAAATCTTGCTGTCTTTCAAGTGATTTCATTAGAACAACTCTGTTCAAATGATTTATGGGTTTAGATGATTTTATGGCAGTTACGGGTGATTTTGTTACTGTATCTTCTTGCTGTTCGATTTTCAAATTTAACCCTTGAAGGGTGTGTGTTGTATTTCAAACTGTTATTCTATTTTATTGCGTTTTACATTCCGGCGTAAGCCTGTGAAACGTATGCTTGAAGGGTACTTATCCTGCTCTGTGAGAACCCGTGCATGATTCCCTTGCTGGGTTCAGGCTACTGTGATGCTTGTTGATTGATACTTGTAGTCGATGCTTGTTGTTGATACTCGTCGGAACTCGTAGAAAGGAATACTGCTGGACTTTTGTTTGATTGTTCAGTTTTATTGAACTTTTTGTAAGCTCTGTCGTGGTAAATGTTGGTTGTGGTTATTGATTCTTGTTGGGTTTCATTTGAAATTTAAAGTTATTTGTTAATAAATAACTTGCTGTGTTACTGTATCTCATCGCGACCCTGTTGAGGTTGTTTTTCTTTGCGTTGTGGTTATGGGTTTCAACCCGTTGATAGTATGCAATATGTATATATTTATGTTTGTTGTAATCGAAACGACTCTGTGGAGTCGATTGAATGATTCATATATTTGGACCACTGTTGAAGCTAAATATAATTGAATATTGGTAATTGATGTGCCAGAGACTTGAAGGAATAACATGTATTACGACCTCTGTTATTTTGTAAGAATACCTTCGTGTTGCAAGGATTTTGTGGTACAGACTCTTTGGGTGTATTTTTACGTTTCCATTCTGTGCAAACTTGTGTGAAAAATTGATAAGGGTTCAGTCGGATTCCTTGTTTTGAAATCAGTATTTAGATTTACTTTTGCCTGATTTTTAAATGTGTACCATTGATTGGCACAGATGGAATCATTTAATTTATTTATCTTGTTACTGTTGTTCGGATTCAGTTGAATCTTGGAAGGTAACCTGTATTTTTGCCTCAAATAGTAAACCTGATTTGGTACACTGTTGTTTTTGTCACTGTGGAAGTTCCTTGAGTATGGATAGTTATCATGTGTCCTGGCTCTGTTGAAGTGAGACGTGAATACCATACTTTAAACTCTGAATGCGTCCAGATGAGAATAGACATGTTATGTTTACTTTCTGTATATTCCAGTCAGTTTGAGGCTGTGCATGTTGCGGGAATTCTGTGTGATTACCTCGGCATTGTCTTAGGGAAACATCAATTGCTCAATGCTAGGGAGTCTATTGTTGACTGCGAATAATTGAAGCTCTTTGATTTCGACCTTGGGTCCGAAAGCCTTGTAGTGTTTATTATGAACTAGAAGGGGACTGTAGGTTAATGTATGGGATTGTAGTCGTGTTTACGTATTCTGTTGCATGACTATCCTGCCTTGAGCTTGACTGAACTATGAACCGTCGACTGCACCTCGACAAGCGATGTGGGGAATATCTTCTTGTTGGCTGTTTCATGTGGAAGGTCATGTGGAGTCTGTTTGGTAGATAGTCATCACTGTTGGCGTGATAGCTACTGTACAGAAGTTTTGTTATATTTGATGTTAACAAAACAGTGATTCTTCTTGTGACTCGTCTGACTTTTTCGTATGCATGTAAGGTGAATGTTTTCCATTTAAGGAGATGGTACAGTCATGAGCTTGTTGAAGGGAAATTTGAATGACTTGTTTTCTTTCTCTTCTGTTATGAAAATATATGATGATATTTTTATCTAACCGTTGGAACTGTTTTGAACCTATTTACGGAATCATGATTTATTATGATATTCCTTTTACTGTTGAATGAAATGATCTGTCTGAAGTTTGCTGTTTTTGGAATTCAGATGGATAGATGATATGGATACTTTCGTTCTTCTTGATTTCTAATATTGTGATGAAATATTTGGGAAGTATTTAGGACTATTCTGTAATGATAATAGAGTTACACGTTTGTGGTCATTTTTGTATTACATCAGCATAGTCTGAAATATGTATACTAGTTTGGTGAAATGATCTCATTTAAACAGGTTGTTTAATGAAAACAGTTGGTGGATTGCAATTGTTTTAAGAGTTAGTGCTTATCATGCTCAGTTCATCGAACTGACCCATGTTGACAAATTTTGCAGATGGTCGCCGTAAGTGGTAAAAGCATGCAGATCTGATAGGATGTTCAGATTGTTTAACTTGGTTTATGATGAATTGCAGTTTGATTCTCTAAATGTACTATTTGAGGAAAGATGTTCTTCTTCCGTTGAGTATTGTATCAAGTATGCTGAATGCATATAATGTATTCGATTAATTCTGAAAGGAATGGAAATTGATATTGTTACTTATGTGTTTGTATTCTTATCTTGATAGTTTGACCTTCTTCGGTTCAAATGATCTAAAGAGCATTGTTATTATTATATAATTTGGAGACTTTGGTGATTATCAATGTAAGCTTTGCAAGAATATGTGACTGAATTCTTATGATTGTTTAGCAGTTCCAGTATGTTCTATCAGAAGGCTAAATTGAAATTTAGGTAACTGTCTTTTTGGAAGATAGGGTTAAAATATACCTAAGCAGAACGCTAAACAAACTGAATTAAATTATTAATCCCTAGTCCTGATTATGACAGGACAACATTTAATTGGATTCTGAATCATTTATATCTTGATACTAATAAGTATGATATAAATTCAGTTATGAGAACTGATATAAACCTAATGGGGTTCAGATGGCAATCTCATGTGAAGTTTATGAGATATTGTCCAATTCCGTTGTTTTAGAATTATGTATATTCTATGAACTCCTTGATGAGACCTTGGCCTTAATAACTCCTCTGTGTAATGGGTTTTATTGAGAAAGGTCATCCTAGGATGAGGAATCCAGGGATCGGGAAGGCTAACCTTAGGGGAACGTCTTTAATGTAATTTAAACTTAGTGTGCATAACACTTATTAATAAGTAGATCTTTTCGAGGCGGATTTAAAGGTTGACGGCACAAGTCAACTGCAGGGTTGTACCTCCGAGAAGATTAGGATCTTCTCGAAGTTACAACAATGCAGGTGACTTATGACGACACCCTTTGCATTGATCGCTAAGATTTACATCTTGATCTCGAACGAGTTACTCAGGGACCGATTAGGAATGTGGTCACGTTATATGGCTGCCTAGGAGACTCGGGGTATCTTGACACACTGGTTTAATTAGGATTGACCCAGTATGTCATCTTATCCCTAGTCCTCGGGAGCATCCATATAACGTTGTCACCTTACTAATCCGTTCCCGAGTGATTAACTTGGGATAATAGGGACTGACAGAAGTCGGTATAAGACATTCTACATAACATAGGAATGGGGTGAAGGACGTATTCCAGATTGACGAGTATGCCGTTAAGGAATACGAGACATAAGCAGTATGTTTCAAATCTTTGGCCAAAGTATCGCAAGCTGCTGATTGCGTTGTCCTGAGTCACCTGGTCTAAGGGATGAGATGCCGATGAATAATGGTAACAGTTATTCAGTTAGGTTCCTTGGACAGAGCATTCTGAATCCCAGAATAGGGAAGAGAACCGCAAGAGTGATGTGTTAAATAAAAACGCCAACTCTTATTACTCATGAATAGATCGGTAGATTACCGAGTCATGGAATGAATAGATCGGAGGTACTCCGAGTCATTACAGCTGCATATGGTTATCTGTTATATGAATGGTTATTTGATTTGTGAGTTCTAAATTATGTATTTAGAACCAGGAAGCATTTATCAAAAAAAAATTGACTTGTTCTATTGTCTAAAATGAGGATGTTACATCTTGGTATCAGAGCTGAAGGTTGCAGCTCTTGGACCCATTGTGTCCATAATCTGATAAAAACCTGAATTTTCTTGTAACAGAAAATGGTTAGAACAAGGGGGAACGTTGCGAATAATGCTCCACCTGAAGGAGGGGCGGCAACAACCCAGAAACTTGATGAGATCCTTGCTGCCCTGTTGGACACAAGAGATCGTTTAGCTGTACTTGAGCAGCAGGTGATGGGGAATGAGGAGGATGAAGAAGCTGGAAATGACAATCAGCCACCTCCTGAGGACAACCCCAATATGGGTGTTGATGTTAATGCTGTAAATGCACCTGTCCAACCAGAAAACAAAAAGGCCAGATTGGCAGCAGAACTCACTAATGATATAAAAAGGATAAGCCCACCTAAGTATGATGGCACCACATTAGGAGATGGAGCTGAGAACTGGCTCAGTGAAATGGAGAAGTACTTTGCAATAAGGAACTTCTCAGAGGAAACCAAAGCTATTTGGGGAGCCTATCAGCTTTCCCACGAAGCATCTTCGTGGTGGGATAGCCGTAAAGCTGAACTAAACATTGATGAGACCAATATTACTTGGGATCAATTTAAAGGCTATTTTAGGCAACGTTGGCTGCCACAACTTTTCTATGATCAGAAAATGACAGAATTTCAGAACTTAGCTCAAGGGAAGCTAACGGTAACTGAATTCTGGGAGCGGTTTACAAAACTCCTCAAGTATGTACCGCAGTATCAAACTGACGAGAAGTTCAGAATACGGAAATTCATCATGGGATTGAATCCCGTGATAGGGGGAGAGGTCGATGTTCACAGTCCAACCACTATGGAAGGAGTTGTTGAAAAGGCCATAAGGCAAGAACAGAAATTAAAGGCTATTTCTGCTCATAAAGAGGAAGTGCGGAAGAAGACTGCAAATCCTTCTTCAACCTCTCTTGCACCCAGAAAAGGACCATGGAAAAAGTTTGGAAACAAGAGTAAGTTTCCAGGAGATAACAGTAAGAAAGCAGTAGTAAATAAGCCTGCTGGAAATGTAAGGGATAATTTTGCTAAAAATTATAACAATGGGCAGAAGCCCTATGGAGGACAACGTGACAATTACAAGGCTGGAGGCAATTCTGAGCCTAAAAAGGGACCTGTAGGAGGCTGCTACAATTGTGGCAAAGATCACTACGCTAATCAATGCCCTTTGAAGAAGGATGATCGTAATCAGCAGCATAAGATACATGCTGCAGTAGCAGACAAGCAAGCTGAAAAGCAAGTAACACCTATAGAAGTTCCGGGTAAGTTATTTGGCATACCTGTCACTATTCTTTTTGATACAGGAGCTACTGAATGTTTTATTTCTAATAAACTTGCTTCTAAACTTAAAAGAAAAGCTGGGAAAATGGATAAATCTTGGACTGTACAGTATGGTAATAACTCTGTTCATACAGTGAGTATGTGTCTTTTTGGGGCAGTCCTTGACTTACCTAACTTTTCCACGGAAGTTGACCTCTATGTTACACCTTTAGGATCGTATGACATTATCATTGGTGTCAATTGGTTAGCTGACCATAAAGCAAAGGTAGATTGCTATGAAAAGAACATAAAGTGTTTAGATGATCAGCTGGAAACCGCAGAGATTCAAGGTGTGAAACGAGAAATTTCAGTTAGAAAACTGTCAGCTATGCAGCTTAAAAAGGCTAAGAATAAAGGATGTACCCTTTATGCAGTAAAGATATCTGAATCTTCAGAAGAAGATGGTGATTACATGAAGCAATTTCCTCTGTTACAAAGTTTCAGGGATGTTTTTCCTGAAGAATTACCAGGGTTACCACCCAAGAGAGAATTTGACTTCACCATCGAAATCAAACCGGGAACTGAACCTATTTCCAAAGTACCTTATAGGATGACTACTACAGAGTTAGTCGAGCTTAAGGCACAGTTGCAAGAACTTTTGACAAAAGGTTTGATTAGACCAAGTGTTTCACCTTGGGGTGCGCCTGTGATATTTGTGAAAAAGAAGGATGGAACACTTAGGCTGTGTATTGATTATCGGATGTTGAACAAAGCAACAATCAAGAACCGATATCCACTTCCAAGGATCGACGATCTATTTGATCAGATGCGTGGAGCAGCGGTTTATTCTAAGATAGACCTTCGATCTGGTTATCATCAGTTAAGGATTAAAGAAGAAGACATTCATAAAACAGCTTTCCGAACAAGGTACGGACATTATGAATTCACGGTTCTACCCTTTGGATTAACTAATGCACCCGCAGCCTTTATGAACTTAATGAACAATATTTTTCAAGAATATCTGGACAAGTTTGTACTTGTATTCTTGGACGATATTCTCATTTATTCTAAAAGCGTTGAGGAGCAAAATGAGCATTTGAAGATAGTTTTGGGTATTTTGAGAAAAAGAAAGTTGTATGGAAAGTTATCCAAATGTTCTTTCTTTGATTCAGAAGTTCACTATTTGGGTCATGTCATAAGTAAAGAAGGAATTGCTGTAGATCCTTCAAAAATAGTGGCAAAAACTGAGTGGCCTGCGCCAAAGAATGAGCATGAAGTAAGAAGCTTCATGGGTCTTGCTGGTTACTATAGAAAATTTGTAAAGGATTTTTCTAAGGTAGCTGCACCAATAACTTCATTGCAGAAGAAGGATAAGAAATTCATATGGAATGACAAGTGCGAAGCGGCTTTCAAAAGTCTGAAAGACCAGTTGACTTCTGCACCTATTTTAGCTGTACCAGACCCTAATGGGAGTTTTACAGTTGTAACGGATGCTTCTGGGGAAGGCCTTGGAGGTGTTTTGCTACAAAATGATCAAGTCATTGCATATGAAAGTAGAAAACTCAAGTTACATGAGCTGAACTATGCCCCTCATGATTTGGAGCTTGCTGCCATTGTTCATGCACTTCAAGTCTGGAGACACTACTTACTTGGGAAACCTTTTGAGTTGAAAACTGATCACTTAGGGCTGAAATATATTTTTACTCAGCCTAATCTGAATGCCAGACAGAGAAGGTGGTTAGAATTTTTATCACAATATGATTTTGATATTAGCTATATCAAAGGGAAGGAGAATAGAGTAGCTGATGCTCTAAGTCGTAGGAGGCACATTTCTGCTCTTATAACATTAAGAACTCAGTTCAAGGAGGAGGTAAAGAGTGCCTCAGAATCTGATAATTACTTTCTGCAGGTAAAAGCAGCGCTTGCTGCAGAACCTAATGATGAAAGGTATAAAGGTTTTCATTTTGATAATGAAGGAATCTTGCGTTATGAAAACAGGGTATATGTACCTATGTTGAACGACTTGAGGAAGAAGTTGTTAGTGGAATTTCATAATTCACCTTTCTCTGGACACCCGGGTATCACAAAGATGCTTGCTGATCTGAAACAACAATACTTTTGGAAAGGTATGAAAAAGGATGTCATAAATTTTGTGACCCATTGTTTGGAGTGTCAGCGGGTTAAGGCAGAACATATGCACCCTGCTGGACTGTTATATCCTCATAGCATACCGCAGTACAAATGGCAAGTAATAACCATGGATTTTGTACAAGGATTACCCATGTCCAGGAATAAACATGATGTTATCCTGGTAGTTGTAGATAAACTGACTAAGGTAGCTCATTTCATCGCTGGAAATCTAAAGGATGATTCACCAGTGCTGGCCAAAAGATTCGTACACGAAATTTTCAGATTGCATGGTGTACCAGAATTGATTATATCTGACAGGGATCCAAGAATGACGTCAAGGTTTTGGCAAACACTTAATACAGCTCTTGGAACAAAACTAAACTTCAGTTCTGCATATCATCCGGAAACGGATGGACAAACTGAAAGGGTAAATCAAGTGTTGGAGGACATGTTGCGAATGTATTGCATGGATCAACAGTATAAATGGGAAGAGTATCTTCCATTAGTTGAGTTCGCATACAACAACACTTATCACTCATCTCTTAAAATGGCACCATTTGAAGCACTTTATGGAAGAAAGTGCAGAACTCCTGTTAGCTGGGATAGTGTTGAGGATAGAGTGGTAATTGGACCAGAGATTCTCACAGAAATGGAACAGCAAGTTAAGCTGATTCGTGAAAGATTAAAGGAAGCAGCGGATAGGCAGAAGAGCTATGCTGACCTTAAGCGGGTTGATAGAAGGTTTGAGCTTGGTGAGAAGGTTTTTCTTCGTGTTAAACCCAGAAAGAGTTCTATAACTTTTGGCAAGGCTGCCAAGTTGTCACCTCGATTCGTGGGACCTTTCGAAATTGTCGAAATAATCAATCCTGTAGCTTATCGTTTAGCATTACCACCTGCTTTATCTCGCATGCATGATGTTTTCCATATTTCTTTGCTTAAGAAATACGTTTCAGATCTGTCACATGTTTTAAATTGGAATTCCTTGCAGGTCCAAGACCCAGGAATAATCGTGGTTAAACCCACACGAGTGCTGGAAACTCGCCAATTGCATTTAAGAAATCATGAAATACAGCAATGTAAGGTCCAGTGGGACCAGTTTAACGAAGAAAGTGCAACTTGGGAAAATCTGGAAGAGATGAAAATTGCTTTTCCTTCTCTTTTTCAACAGAATGAAATCTGTTGACAAAACATTCTTTTATGAACTTATTTTTTTTAAGTATTTATGAAAGCCAGATGAAGGCAAACATTATTCAGGTTGAATAAAATGTGTTGTGACATTGATTTCTGGAACTATTCAAGTTGGAAAATAGTCGCATTGATTTGTGAACTAATAAATTGGTTGACCTGAAGGTTAATTGAATATGTAATCATCGGGACGATGAATCTTTTTAGGAGGGAAGCATGTAACACCCTGAACTGTTGTTACTTCCTCCTAAGCATACAAGTGTTGATATGTGATTTCTTTGTAAAAGGATGTGTTCCTTGATTGAGAAGTCATGCTTGATATGTACTGTATCTTCTTTGCAGATTGCAGATCTTTGACTGAGTCGGATTATGATTGGACTCTTTTATTTATTTCATTTTGCATCTGAGTTTAATCTGATCTCGGAACGAATTATGAAGTTATTCATCTATAAGACCTAGCCTTGGATCAGTGGTATTGATCCAAGTGGTGCTTTAAGTTATTCGTGATGAATTAAAAATTATAAACCTTTCACAGGTTGCAAGGTCTGAATTCGTTGAATAAAGCCAATCCCGAGTCTAACTCAGGTTGATCGTGTGAAATGGAATGGTTCCCGATATCGAAGTATATCTGGAAGGTCTTGGTCGTGGACCAGGTAATAATTCTGTTGCATATAATTCTGTAGCCTAATGGCAGTACAGGAGTGAACCCTGTTCGAGAATGCATGTTGTAGGTCTTTTTCTGAGTATATGAAATGTTAGACCTAACTGGAATTATTAATGTTAGTAACCTAAAACTAAACTTAACCTAGGGGTTAGATTAGTGTTAATCTAACCTAGACCTAGGCTAAGAGCTAATGTTCTAAGTTAGTATCTATGTGCTAAGTGGTTAGACTAGGTGTTATCCTAAATCCTAACCTAAGTTACTAACCTAACTATTGAGCAAAGAATAAGGGGACCTATGGAAGGGGTGCGAACCATGGGCGGCAGTTTCTATGTTATTAAATGCGTGGATAAGTATGAAAGACAGGTAATTTGGTGGAGGTTTTATAACGGCTATCTTGAGCCGACGTGGCAGGTCGCCAAAATTGGAAATGGTCTTGGAATTTCATTTGTCTATCGCCAACTATGGCGGTCGGTGGCAGTGGAGTTTGAGCGGGAAACTGGGAATTAATGCAATCAATGAACTCGGGCTTCGAGCTCGGATTTCTTGGGGAAGCATGCAAAATGGAAAGTTAATTGTTTGTTTGGTTTTGCATGCGCTCCGGTTTTCCTTCTGTCTGTTCACTGGTTCTTCGCACCAGTCTTCTTGGTGTTGCATGGCAAGTATGAGCGTAACTAGCTCTTTCCTCTGGCAAGGAAAATATATAAGTCATGGAAATAGCAAATTTTTGTTGGTGGCTCTAACTTGGAAAAGAAAGAGAAGGTTCGAGCTCTTTCAGTGGTCTGCTTCGAAATTTTGAGCAAATATCCAGGCATGTTAGGCCCTAACCTTTAAAAATCTTGCTGTCTTTCAAGTGATTTCATTAGAACAACTCTGTTCAAATGATTTATGGGTTTAGATGATTTTATGGCAGTTACGGGTGATTTTGTTACTGTATCTTCTTGCTGTTCGATTTTCAAATTTAACCCTTGAAGGGTGTGTGTTGTATTTCGAACTGTTATTTTGTTTTATTGCATTTTACATTCCGGCGTAAGCCTGCGAAACGTCTGCTTTAAGGGTACTTATCCTGCTCTGTGAGAACCCGTGCATGATTCCCTTGCTGGGTTCAGGCTACTGTGATGCTTGTTGACTGATTCTCGTAGTCGATGCTTATTGTTGATACTTGCCATCAATGCTGGTTGTGGTTACTCGTAGAAAGGAATACTGGTGGACTTTTGTTTGACTTCTCAGTTTTATTGAACTATTTGTAAGCTCTGTCGTGGTAAATGTTGGTTGTGGTTATAGATTCTTGTTGGGTTTCGTTTGAAATTTAAATTTATTTGTTAATAAATAACTTGTTGTGTTACTGTATCTCATCGCGACCCTTTGAGGTTGTTTTTCCTTGCGTTGTGGTTATGGGTTTCAACCCGTTGACAGTATGCAATATGTATATATTTATGTTTGTAATCGAAACGACTCTGTGGAGTCGATTGAATGATTCATATATTTGGACCACTGTTGAAGCTAAATATAATTGAATATTGGTAATTGATGTGCCAGAGACTTGAAGGAATAACATGTATTACGACCTCTGTTATTTTGTAAGAATACCTTCGTGTTGCAAGGATTTTGTGGTACAGACTCTTTGGGTGTATTTTTACGTTTACATTCTGTGCAAACTTGTGCGAAAAATTGATAAGGGTTCAGTCGGATTCCTTGTTTTGAAATCAGTATTTAGATTTACTTTTGCCTGATTTTTAAATGTGTACCATTGATTGGCACAGATGGAATCATTTAATTTATTTATCTTGTTACTGTTGTTCGGATTCAGTTGAATCTTGGAAGGTAACCTGTATTTTTGCCTCAAATTAAACCTGATTTGGTACACTGTTGTTTTTGTCACTGTGGAAGTTCCTTGAGTATGGATAGTTATCATGTGTCCTGGCTCTGTTGAAGTGAGACGTCGAATACCATACTTTAAACTCTGAATGCGTCCAGATGAGAATAGACATGTTATGTTTACTTTCTGTATATTCCAGTCAGTTTGAGGCTGTGCATGTTGCGGGAATTCTGTGTGATTACCTCGGCATTGTCTTAGGGAAACATCAATTGCTCAATGCTAGGGAGTCTATTGTTGACTGCGAATAATTGAAGCTCTTTGATTTCGACCTTGGGTCCGAAAGCCTTGTAGTGTTTATTATGAACTAGAAGGGGACTGTAGGTTAATGTATGGGATTGTAGTCGTGTTTACGTATTCTGTTGCATGACTATCCTGCCTTGAGCTTGACTGAACTATGAGCCGTCGACTGCACCTCGACGGGCGATGTGGGGAATATCTTCTTGTTGGCTATTTCATGTGGAAGGTCATGTGGAGTCTGTTTGGTAGATAGTCATCACTGTTGGCGTGATAGCTACTGTACAGAAGTTTTGTTATATTTGATGTTAACAAAACAGTGATTCTTCTTGTGACTCGTCTGACTTTTTCGTATGCATGTAAGGTGAATGTTTTCCATTTAAGGAGATGGTACAGTCATGAGCTTGTTGAAGGGAAATTTGAATGACTTGTTTTCTTTCTCTTCTGTTATGAAAATATATGATGATATTTTTATCTAACCGTTGGAACTGTTTTGAACCTATTTACGGAATCATGATTTATTATGATATTCCTTTTACTGTTGAATGAAATGATCTGTCTGAAGTTTGCTGTTTTTGGAATTCAGATGGATAGATGATATGGATACTTTCGTTCTTCTTGATTTCTAATATTGTGATGAAATATTTGGGAAGTATTTAGGACTATTCTGTAATGATAATAGAGTTACACGTTTGTGGTCATTTTTGTATTACATCAGCATAGTCTGAAATATGTATACTTGTTTGGTGAAATGATCTCATTTAAACAGGTTGTTTAATGAAAACAGTTGGTGGATTGCAATTGTTTTAAGAGTTAGTGCTTATCATGCTCAGTTCATCGAACTGACCCATGTTGACAAATTTTGCAGATGGTCACCGTAAGTGGTAAAAGCATGCAGATCTGATAGGATGTTCAGATTGTTTAACTTGGTTTATGATGAATTGCAGTTTGATTCTCTAAATGTACTATTTGAGGAAAGATGTTCTTCTTCCGTTGAATATTGTATCAAGTATGTTGAATGCATAAAATGTATTTGATTAGTTCTGAAAGGAATGGAAATTGATATTGTTACTTATGTGTTTGTATTCTTATCTTGATAGTTTGACCTTCTTCGGTTCAAATGATCTAAAGAGCATTGTTATTATTATATAATTTGGAGACTTTGGTGATTATCAATGTAAGCTTTGCAAGAATATAAGACCAAATTCTTATGATTGTTTAGCAGTTCCAGTATGTTCTATCTGAAGCTAAATTGAAACTTAGGTAACTGTCTTTTTGGAAGATAGGGTTAAAATATACCTAAGCAGAACGCTAAACAAACTGAATTAAATTATTAATCCCTAGTCCTGATTATGACAGGACAACATTTAATTGGATTCTGAATCATTTATATTTGATACTAATAAGTATGATATAAATTCAGTTATGAGAACTGATATAAACCTAATGGGGTTCAGATGGCAATCTCATGTGAAGTTTATGAGATATTGTCCAATTCCGTTGTTTTAGAATTATGTATATTCTATGAACTCCTTGATGAGACCTTGGCCTTAATAACTCCTCTGTGTAATGGGTTTTATTGAGAAAGGTCATCCTAGGATGAGGAATCCAGGGATCGGGAAAGGCTAACCTTAGGGGAACGTCTTTAATGTAATTTAAACTTAGTGTGCATAACACTTATTAATAAGTAGATCTTTTCGAGGCAGATTTAAAGGTTGACGGCACAAGTCAACTGCAGGGTTGTACCTCCGAGAAGATTAGGATCTTCTCGAAGTTACAACAATGCAGGTGACTTATGACGACACCCTTTGCATTGATCGCTAAGATTTACATCTTGATCTCGAACGAGTTACTCAGGGACCGATTAGGAATGTGGTCACGTTATATGGCTGCCTAGGAGACTCGGGGTATCTTGACACACTGGTTTAATTAGGATTGACCCAGTATGTCATCTTATCCCTAGTCCTCGGGAGCATCCATATAACGTTGTCACCTTACTAATCCGTTCCCGAGTGATTAACTTGGGATAATAGGGACTGACAGAAGTCGGTATAAGACATTCTACATAACATAGGAATGGGGTGAAGGACGTATTCCAGATTGACGAGTATGCCGTTAAGGAATACGAGACATAAGCAGTATGTTTCAAATCTTTGGCCAAAGTATCGCAAGCTGCTGATTGCGTTGTCCTGAGTCACCTGGTCTAAGGGATGAGATGCCGATGAATAATGGTAACAGTTATTCAGTTAGGTTCCTTGGACAGAGCATTCTGAATCCCAGAATAGGGAAGAGAACCGCAAGAGTGATGTGTTAAATAAAAATGCCAACTCTTATTACTCATGAATAGATCGGTAGATTACCGAGTCATGGAATGAATAGATCGGAGGTACTCCGAGTCATTACAGCTGCATATGGTTATCTGTTATATGAATGGTTATTTGATTTGTGAGTTCTAAATTATGTATTTAGAACCAGGAAGCATTTATCAAAAAAAAAAAAAATTGACTTGTTCTATTGTCTAAAATGAGGATGTTACAAGAAGAGAAGCCATCCTCTCCATTGGCCCCCGAGCCCCAACCGCATTACAATGGGAGAAAATCCAACTCATGGAAACTACTAACTTCCACATAACTCAACATAAAATTTCACATTCATTCCATAATACTTCAAAACAAAATCAACAACACAACAAGAGGGAAAAAAATCACAACAACAAGTCACAAGGCTTATCAAGAAAGCCATAAGAGTAAGACCTATGGGGAGGCCACTTATGCCTCCCAATGGGAAGGGGTTGCCACCTAAAAGCCTCCAATGCAAAACACAATACCCCCAACAACTCTTATGCATCCCTCAAGTACCCCTTATCCCTCTATCCACTCTTATGCCTCCCTCAACTCTTATGGCTCCCTCAAGTAAAAAACAAAAAGAAAATGCAAGCATTTCTCTTACAAGGTGGGCACCCAACCCAAACTCCCTCCTCAAGAAAATGATCTCTTATGCCTCCCTCAATTAAACTCCCCATAGTCTCCTCCCACTCCCAACTTAGGCATTCTACCCATTCCCAACAAGCATTCAAACAAAAACTTTCAACACAACATAAATATACTACATTCATATAACAAAAAGAAGAAAACATAATACAAGCAAAGGTGAAGCTCCTACCTTTCCATGGTAGAGCTTGTTCCAAGTATGAAGTCTCAAATCCCTCCAAAGATCAAGCAAGCATCCACAAGCTCCAACAAAATACCCACAAGTATCAAAAAGCTCCAAAAATCCACAAACTCCTTCAAATCCTCTCCTCTCCAAAATACAAAAGACTAAAAATGAAACTTCCAACCCCCAAAACAAACAAGAGGATAAAATAAATAGAGAAAAGAGAGGGAGGGATGATGTGGCTCCAAGTAGGATGCCACCTCCTTTTTCCTCCACTCCACATCACTTTGTCAACCTCATTTTCCAATGCACCATTAATAAGTGGTTGAAAGAAAGGCAAGCACCTTACACACTCCATCTAAGCCCACTCCCCCAAAGGACAAAATTAAATTTTCGAAAGAAAGTGCAATTATTATTTTACCCTTTTATCCCCCCAAAACACCTAAAAGACCCTAAATTTGGCCTTCCAACCCATAGGTAGGGTTGGCATGGGGTTTTAAGAGGTGTGGGACAAGTTTGACTTGTCCCACAAGCTTTGAAATTTGGCCTCTAAGGCCAAATTCGAGTTTCCCATGTGGGGTAGAGTGTGCTACACTCAAAACTCAAACACACATCACTTCCACACAAAATCCAAAGTAAATCAAGCCTAATAAATGAACTCTCTTTTGGTCACATCTTTAATTAGTTTAGGACAAATTCAAATTAACTTAATTAAGTCACTACAACCCATGGCTAACAAAGGGGTAAACTCCAATCCAAAGAATATGAATAATAACACAAGTAAAATTTCACTTACTAAGAGCAACACATACTAACATAATAAAAAGGGAAAATTAAAACAAAACAACACATGACCCCTAGGTCACAATTTTCCCTTAACCAGATAATTCTAACACACACACAATTACTTGTTGCCATGGTGACCTTAGTTGGATTCTTCTCGAATTCCGATGTGGTTGGTCTCCACTCCCCAATATTGTTGTGAATATAATATACCTGCAGAACAGAAATACCTCCTTCGGCCTGTTGGCCGCATTAAAACATTCATGCCAAATATACAATATAATCTAAAATAAACGAACACATGATTTACTATCATCTATGCAAGTACGATATCACTTACACTTTCTAGCACATTTCTATTCCACATTTCATTTATGTCAAAACGATCATCACATTAGTCCAATTATCAAGTTCTACTCAATATGATTAAATATATCACATGTCATAATTAAGATAAATAACCCTGTCAAAAGTATACAAATATCGTCATCAAATGTCCACCAGTAAACCATATGCATCATATAAAGATCAAATCAATAACAGTCCAATGTCTATGATATCTACTAGCATGCTAAATCAAGAAGCCATAATAAATCCATAAGTGAAGTAATCAGTCTCGAAAACAACAAAACAAAATGGTGTCGAAGGGAAGTGGGCACTACATCAAGAAATTTACTATTATTTCCATAATTGCAAAAATACTTGTGACTTCAGATCATAGACAAGTAAATTAAATTGTGCAGGAAAATAAAGCAAGTATGAAGAATAACTGAAATAGTATTAAAGCCTAGCCAAATCATAAGAACGCAGATTAATTTCATTACTTAAGCCATGAAGTGTTTTTGATCCTATAATTACAATTGCCCTTCAACAATGGGTTAAGTATGCATCCATCTATATTCACAAACACAAACCTTATTAAATATGGAAACGCAACGATGAAAGATCTGCCAAAATATAAGTTCTCTATTAACATGATATAAACTTATAGTTAAATATGTAAAATAAGGATGATCCAAATGAAACAAGTTCAGAATTGAAGGGCACAAGTCTGAATTTAATTACAATTGATTAAAGTGCCTCATTACTTAAATTTGTAAGTTCCAATTTTCTCATGTTCAACCTTCTATATCATTTGGCATGTTACAATTAGAGAAGTTACAAGATGACGAGGTCAAAGGCATAGATAGGTCACCACATTCAAGACAAAATGAAGATCATTAGATTTCGAAAATTCATCTATGTAGACCAATATAAACTTGAAACTAAAAGGATAGTTACATGCTCATGTTTAATATTTCTCCTCAGTTGTGATGAAATTCATGATACATGGTTATCAAATTCATTTTGCAAAAAAGTCAAGATTTACTAGCATTGCATGAGAAGATTGTTTCAACCCTGTACAGATTGTACATTCCTAGTTTCTATTGATTTCCTGTTGCTACCTTTAGTCCAGCTTAGATTTACATGGTCTTCCTTGGTTCCATTTTTTGTTGTCATCTTGGGACAATCAAAAGCTTCTTACATGACTTGAGGAATTTTTGAAACAAAAGGAGTACACCTACAAGAAACTCATTCGATAACATCTCTTATTCATATTGCAAGAGGGATATCTAAATGTTCCACCACATTGATATCAAAGATCAAATAGGACTTTAGCATTGTTTAAGTACAAAAATAATTCACATATTTAATCATCTTGGTGTGCATATTTCATTCTTATAACAATTGTAGGTACAACCATTTATTTGCAAGGACTTTATTTACCAAGTTGGGTACCAAGGGAAATTAAAGCATCATAAGTGGAAAAAACATTTTCAGATAATAGTCATTAAAATAGTAGACCTAGACATTGATTAACTCAATGCAAATATAGGTTTGCAAATATAAAACTATAAATTCAATCACTACCAATGAAAACTAAGTGATCTTATTTTGTCCTAATTCACTGAAGATGATAATAATTTCCACATTAATTGATAAAATTTTGATCAAAAATAGTCAATGTAGAGTGAATTAAAAACATTCTCCATACATTCCATTCTTAACCTACAATTTTGATGAGAGCTCATTTACAAGCTGTAAGTTAAAGAAAAAATATCAATAATATTTTCAGCAAAATGATTAACATTAGAACATTTAGTATAACCTGTACAAATACATTGAGTGTGAAGTGAGCACATGAATTTAGAGGAATTGTTAGATAATTGACATTTTTTATCTGGCAAGGTATACCCTGAAAAGTTAGACAATTCCCTTCAGAAACATGGTTAAATGATGATGTATTTAGCATTGATGGTATGGAAATTGTGTGTTGGGTCAAAGGAAATATGATACAATGCAAAATAATTTATTTCTAATTTTGGTCCTACTAAAATAATCTACATGATGGAAAATTGTAACGACCCAAAAATTCACACACGAACAACACAGTGAAAGACAGGATAATTTTTTTTTGACTTGCTTTGACACATAACACGACACAACATGTCGTCACAAAGTTACAACCAACTCTGGGAACCACTTGTTACGGGGATGACCACAAGGTCAGCACGGAAACATTCACACCCAAAAGGATAATACACTTTTCTTTTTTTGACAGAACAACATAGAAGTCCAACCACATGACACTCTCACAGCTAGGGCAAGCCACAGTAAGAAATGATTGAAGGTTATTTATTTTGATAAAACACCCTTTAACTCATGACTTATGTTTTCAGAAAGATTCAATATATGATTCGCACAAATTCATCTTACCAACTGAGTTATTTTCTTATACACTGTAGAGTAGTTCACTTAAAGTCTTCTCCTACTTGCTAAATCTTATTATCTTCCAGAAACTAACCATTGTTTTCCCTTAAGCTTGTTTAAGAGTTCACCCAAAAGGGGTAGTGTTCACTAGTTTAGCTAGGGATATCAATTTATAAAATTTTACTTTACAAGGATAGTTTCACCTTTGAGTACTTCAGGAATCTCTTGTTCTCAAGTAAGTCATCTCTACATTAATTTATCTGAATATATATATTTTAGTTAACTTCTATAAGGGTTAACCACTCCATTTAATTTTACTTATATCACATCATTACAAGGTGTCAGAGAGTTTTTGACTTAACACTTTATTCTCAAAATCAAGGTTTTACAATACTTATGCCAATGTAATGATTGAATATCATTTCTCACCAAGGTAAGTTACTAGTCTAACAACAAAAGGGAAAGAACACTTCACCACGTAGTTTTTTGAACATACCAAGACAAGAGATCTTCTAAACTCCTTGCAAGCAAAGTTACAAAATTTACAACGCATTGAATTTTCTACAAAGAACTTCATAATTTGAACTGATGAAACTTTTACACTCTTTTCCTTTAATCTACTCGCATAATCCATCTGCACAAATATTTACTAGAGTCAGTTCGCTAGAACTGAGCATGATAAGATATAAACCTCACCTAATAATTTATGCCATCTAGCATTTAAATAAATGAAAGTTTGCAATACTCCTTATCAAATAAATTTCTAACATACATTTAAAACTTAACTGCACATCTCATGATAATACATTTCATACTCATTAATGTTCACTTCCTTAAGATCTGCTTACATAAGAACACAATTCCAAGTGACTAGATATACAACCTTAACCATGCAATCAATCATACTTAAATTACAGTAATAATAATAATGCTCACCTAATACCCTCGACCTACTTCACATATATAAGTATCCAACAATATTATCTTTCAATTAAATAAAAGCACCAACGACATTAAGTTTATATAATAAATACAAGTATCAATCTTATATTATTCATCGATATTACCCAAGTATCAAACCTTCATAGATAATCAGTGATATGTAAGTATAATTTGGATATTTATCTCACAATTTTAAGAATATACTTATGTTAACAAAGATTTCACCAATCCACAAGTTCATAAATTATTTAGGTATCCCTTTGGTTGCTTATTCCCATGTCTTTATATGTTTCTATTAGTATAAGGGTCCAACTCATTGGAATGAGTTACGATCAACAATATTGTCATATTTTGCTAATATGTCAAAGATACATTTGACTAACTAAGATATGTAAGCGCGGTCCAAGCCACTATAAATACAAGTATCAACATTATCTCAACTCCCAATTGAGATGCAAGTATCAATTTTTAGCTAACATAATAATCATCGTAAATGCCAGAAAATATTCCACTCATTAACCAAGTATTGAAATAACATATTTATCCTTACTGGTTACCTGATAACATAATATACCCTGTTATATAATTCAACCTCCACTTGCATACCCCAATTTATGGGTATTAATTATTGTTCTATAAAATGAAGTTAAATAATTTCAGGTGGACTTATATCCTTACTGTCATACATGGTATGCACAGTCCCATTATGGTAGTTGTCACCTTTACTTAAGGCTATGCATGACTCCATTTTAGGGTAGTTATCTTAACTTCCCTATTCATCTGTTTTCCTACCAAAAGTCTTTCGACAAGCTTCAAGGTCAAAGTATAAGATAAATTTATAATTTCATATTTCAAGCATTGCCTGAATTCATATGCATGAGGGCATCACATATCAATCAAACTTGAAGGATGTACACATTCATGAGAGTTCGATGTATCCAATATTACTTTAACTGATTCAAGATCCAAGTAGTGCCTCAAAATTAAGCCATATAATTATCCACACAGGATAATGACTTGCGTGCTTAACATATTCGTAAAGATCATAGAAAAACCCATTAACGCATGCTTCAGGAGGGTTCCAATCTAATAATAAGCTCATAGTAATAATAATAACAGAGGGCCTGGTGAGGGGTTTACAATAATCCCCAAGGTAAATGATAATCAAAAGACTCAGATGGAGCTATCTAGAAAGACCAATTAAACTAGTATGACTCTTCCCAAATAGAAGCCCCCAATCCTAATGGGAGTTTATATTATTATAAAACCACAGTAAAATCAAACATACAGTCATATCCAAGAAAATTCCCTTTTTCAAGCCATGTTCTACATAATATAAACAATACAAGAAAAATTATAAACCTCATTCACGCTCCATATATTTTCTACAGAAACCATCATTCAAGGAATAATCAAGGCAAAAAGATAAACCAACATTATAAGATCAGTAGGCAAGAATCGATGTAGAGATTTCTTCTCAAATAGTAAATAAGATAAACAGTAAAGGGGAGAGAGATCAGCTCATGCAATTATGATTAAAAGTCATTTGAAACCCATCTCTTTCTGGGCATCTCTTTCAAGAAAGAGTCAATATATGTAAATACATGTTATATAATATCCAGAGTCCAAACGCTATTTACTTAGTAAAACAAAAACACATCAACATTCCAAAATAAACCCACATCTACAGCATTCGAACAAAATTGCAAAGATTGATTTACCCAAATACTAAAGGGAATAAATTATTAAGAGAGAGGGTTAGGGCTTATCATGCCTGTTTTAAACGCATCCACCAGCAACATATCCAGCAGGGACTGCATAAGCCACACGTCCCACTAATCCACTTCTTTTAGCTTTGAAAAACACCACTCTAGGCTCCCCTTAAGATGGCACAGCCAGGAGGAAAGCAAAGGACTCCCAAATGCCGCTGTCTAACCCCTGCTAACTGCACTATGGGTGCTGAGCTCCAACGGTTTCAAAATCCCCAACAACATCCTCCCAAACTCACGTGGCCAGAAAATTATGTATGTCAAGGAAGGGACAGAGCAGGGTAAAAAAAAATGAGGATATTTACATTGCATGCCATTAAGGCCAATAAGAAAATTTATTGAATCTTATGCTCCTTTCCCCCAAAACGTATCAAGAAACAACATAAAACCATGTCCATAGTTTGTGTTATCAGACCCTCATCTACGGGGCAGAGTAGAAGAAAAAGGCAAGCGTGGAAGGAATGGTTGTATTCACGTTTGGTACAGGAAAGAGGGGGGGTAGGAATATGCAGCAAGGCAATCTATGCTTCATGAATATTCTGATATGAAATGGATCCACCTCTATGAGATTCTCTTCCATGAGTTACATCGTAAAACAAGTAAGTTCTCAATAGAGAATCTTTGCAATAAATTTCATCAGGTCTCCTGGTAACACTCTCACTGTCACATAGTCAATTTTGATAAAAAATATCTTGAAGGAGAATCCTGAATTTGAGGATGCATTCAATACTGAACAGATAACAACATAGTTGGACAACCTGCTTATTGGAAGCGCTCAAAAGGGCTTCTACTAAACTGCAACATGCCTGCCGCCTGGCTAATCCCTGTTGCAGGTCATTGCTGTGGATCCCCGACAAGAACACACCTCGCAGCACCCAAAGAAAGTGGAGGTAACACGCCTACCTCACTAGCTTGTAGCTTCATCAAAAACCACCATATCGAACCCATTACTGCGCCCAAGGAGGAACCAGGAAGAAAAACGCCTTGACAGAAAAGATTTTGCTGGCCTCTCTGCCCACGGAACCAGGTCCAAATGGTAGTTTAGGAACAGGTGCCCAGCAAAGGAAAATAGAATTTTCCAAGGCCTCTCAACCACTCCACATGCAGTCCATCAAAAGAAAATCTCATGCGGTCAGAGAAGAATATTGCAGGTAGTCAACAAGAAACATAGAAGATTTGCAAATCAAAATTAATAAATGAAGGAAGTGCGGCCACCAGTAAGAAAGAGTCCCACACGTCTAGTAAAAGGAGTTAATGAAGTGGCAGGTGGCCATCAAAGTTACCCCCATATTTTCCAATAAAAAAGTTTAATCACCTCCACAATGGATATTTCGTAGAAATGATTTAGCGTATTCCTTGCAAATCAATTTTTTTGTTGTATTTATAATTTTCATGTTCCTTGTAAATTCCATATCATGTTTCATTTATTCCATGTTGAAACAAGACGATGAATCTATGCCCTGTACTTTATGGGAACGTACAAATTTTTTATGCACACTGTTCATGTATGTATTATGCAGACTAAATTTGATGGTTGACCCTTTCTGAAATGATTTTATGATGGTTATTCAACCAACATCTCCCTTCATAGTACTATATTTTTAATGTTTGAATTTGAGAGTTTTTTTCATGTTTAGGTGTATCTATTGTGCTACAATAAATTACCCCCTTTAAACCTAACATCCATTAGCTTTCCAATGTTGAACTTTATAGATATCCTTATCTTAAATGAGGCGTAATATTAAGACACAAATACAATTATAACAATGAAAATACAATCATATGCTGGGAACCTAAGATTCAATAGATTCCAATTGTTGTTATTTAGATATAAAGGTTGGTGGGAACCTAGCCTATGTTCCTGACATTGTTCTTTAAATATAATGCTTTCTATTAATATTAACATTAACTATGTTATTTGCGAATATTCCATTGAAAAAAAAAAATGCTTTCTATAACTTGTAGTTGATATCATAGATGTCATTGACCTAAAGTATGTCATTGATGTTATTGTTTTGAAAAATATGTAATCTTAGGGAAGAATTACAATGGTAACAATGGAAAGACATATGGGTATATTGAGAACCTAGTGGTCACTAGGTTTCCATCATTATTATTATTTTACGGCTTACAAAATAATTATCAATTATAGTCACCATGGTCAGTAGTCAAGGTGGAAAATTTTATTTTATTTTTAAATAATTATTATTATGGGTATTCCTTTTAACAGGACATGCCCTAACAACACCCAAACACCAATTCAGCTGC
>JAHRHJ020000489.1:0-69328 GCA_019776745.2 Taxus chinensis | reverse complement strand
GGATCTTATCCATAGGGATCATCAAAGAATCGACGCAAACCCTACGGATTAGATCCCGCCACTCATCGACAGTCTCTGCAAAGCAAAAAAAGAAAAACAAATTAGAAACTAGGCAAAAGATTAAAGTATACACAATCCAAATATAAGGAGAGTTAACATTCGAAAAACAAATCCTAAAACAAAACAAGCATTGAAAGGAGGAGAAGATAACTTACTCGGATCGCCGGGCCTCCAAGATGGGTCGCCAGGGCCAGCACCTGCTGCTGATGCCGCTGCCGACTGAGGAGCTACTCCTGTAGTTGGGGCAACATGGCGCCCCGCAACGGACTCATCGTCTCCACCATGACCTCGGGAGAGTGGCTCCTCAAAGGCCACGGTCTCTCTCTCTGCACTCTCCTCCTCTCTCTCTTCTCGCAAAATATCCTGAGTATCATGCCACTCAGGATCGCTCTCGTCCGTCTGCTCCTCTGACCCTCCCTCTGTGTGCTCCTCAGAATCGGAGTCAATATCTATAGGGTCGTCACTGCTATGAGCAGGACCTGCAACAATCTGAAGCAATGGTGCCCGAGGCGCACCAGCTCTCCCTCTAGGCCCGAACTATCCTCCTGGCTGCAATAGGAATGCCAGGAGTAATCACTGTCCAACCTCGGCCTCTAGGCCCCCCTCTAGCCTCTCGGACTGATCTATAAACAGGTGCTACTGGGGGAAGCATAGCCGCGTATGGGAGGCCAAACTGCTGAGGAACCCTGGCTGAAGGGATGTACCTCCACCCGTCCCACACGATCAATAAGCTGCCCTGTGATGGAGCAGGAGATCAATGTCGTAGTCTCCTCTCCCCATATGCCGGCCATAAGCTGGTACGGTGTAGCCTCCATGTCTGCAGTAGTAAGGGAGGCTACTGGCTGGTGAGGTGCTCTAAGCACTGACACACCTGACCATCTGGCTGCCCTCACAGCCCCAAGATCTGCCACCTCCACGCCTCTGCCATATGGAATGAACCGTTCATACACCCAACTCATAACTAGAGTGGGGTGGCTCAATGACTGTCCCTATAAATGGACCACCCTGTATAAGTCATGGTAGGTGGTCCCCAAAATGTCTGCGCCCCAGGCGTATATCCGGCCATGCCCCTCTATCTGTGCAATGATGGGGCCCCAGCAGTATAACAATGTATCCCCTCCCTTGTCCCCGATCAGTCTCGAGGCAAGGATCCCCATGATGGCCTGTCGAAATACGGGGATGGGCAAAGAAGGAATGGATCTAACTCTCACTCCCTTCTTCGCCCCGTGGAAATAGCTGCATCTCCCATATAAGTTGCCCACTGTGCAATCTGTGCCCGTGAGCCAGCTGTCTCCAGTGTGAGTCACCTCCCGATGATCGGGACCCCCAGAATGCGGTAAACATCCTCCAATGTAATGGTCCACTCACCACGGACCCCTGGCAGTCGGAAGGTGTTCCGATCTGCGTCCCAGTAAGAAAATAGGTCACAAAGGATGTGACTGGATGGAGCAACGTGGGGCACACGCGATATGCGCAATATACCGGCCCTCTGCAATGTGTCCTCCTCATCTGCTGAGAGGGCATCCAATACCCTGGAGCAGCCAGTCACACTCTCTCTCCCGGCTCCATCTAATGTACTCCTCTTTCGCCTGCATACACCCAAAAACACACAAAACAGAGTAAGTTAGTATCTAAACAACATCAAGAGAAGTTATAAAAACATGTACAAATGCTAAAAATACAAGTAAAAGCTTTTAAAAAGGTCTTTTTGCATTCTGTGCAAAACCGCCGCCCTGAGCAGGGGGGGCGGTTTTGTAAGCCGCCTTAAGGGCGGCGGTCTCGTGACCGCCGCCTTGTAAAGGCGGCGGTCGTGTAACCGCCGCCCTGCCAGGGCGGCGGTCGCGGTCCGAAAACCCGCGCGGGTTTTTAAACCTAAAAAGGCCTAAAAAAGTGCAAAAAACAACCATTTCAACTAAAAACAAAGCCTACCCAGTAGGCGCCCCCCCCTAGATGGACCTTTTAAACCTAACATTTTCAAAAATGACCCCCCCATTGCAACAGAATTTAGCCATTTCAAATTTGAAAGGGGGAAAAACACAAAATGGAAGAAAACCAACCTGTGATCGCTGAGGTCGGTGTTCCGCACGTGGAGGCATGATCACTATCTCGTTGCGGATGTTTTGACTCTACTCATGTAAGAAACCGTCACCGTGGGTCCCAGAGCTCAAAATCAATCAAATCGACTCGCGCAAATGAATAGGAAAATGGGCCCACTTTCATATATATATAGCGCTCTGTTTCGTTTTAAAATGACCTTTTCATAGGTTCGGAGCGCTGACGGAGGTAAGTTTCTATCCTCGCACAAATGGTACGTCCTCTTCCCTATTATTTTAACGTTTATTTTCCAAATTATTGTATCTATCTGCACTTGAGTTCTCTTTTCATTTTGCAGGTAGCGGGAATTTTAGGATGGCGTCATTTCAACACACGGACGTGTAAGGTATAACTTCTAACTTCCCATTTCGGGACGGCCATACTCGGACCCACCGTTTTATGCCTCTTCATGGCTAAAACGCTTCTCCGAGGGGGCAATATGTACGTACCCAAAATTGTAAGGTACTGTACTGCGGAACGGTGTAATAAGTGCCCCAATGATGATACAGGTCTCTTCGCAAGGTATTCGGGATCCAGAAAAGCCTTACGGATATGCGTTAACATCCCGCCCCGCTTAGCCCCCGCGTGCTTTGTTTTCCCTATTTTTCCTCTTTTCTTGGCCTTTTAGTCTTCAGTGACGAAACCGCCGCCCTGCCTGGGCGGCTCGTGACTGTCTCGTGACCACCACCCTGAGCAGGGTGGCGGTCCTGTAACCGCCGCCCTGAGCAGGGCGCGGTCCCGTGCGTGTTTTCCAGAACGTGCTTTTGATGCGAACGCACGCAAAGATCAACGACTTCACCAGCTTTTCTTGCCGACTTAAGCTTGCATTAATGTTTTTGGTCCCCTGGAATAGTGTTTTTGGCCATTGTTTATCTTTGTTTTTAGAGTTCCTAGTTTGGTTTTGATCTTTGGGTGAATTAGAATTTGGCCCCTATAAATAAATGGTAGTGTGCACAAGCAAATGGTCTACCCCTCATTCTGAATTTTTCAAAGTTTGTTTTAAATTTCTCAGTAGATTTAGTTTTCCTTTTCAGGTAGTTTTCCAGTCTTTTAGTTTTGTATTGCTGTTTAGAGCCATAGTTTTAATCTTCATGCATGCTTAGTTTGCTCAGTATTGTAGAACAGTTTATTACAGCTGTTGGTAAGCCACATACCCAACTTGTGCAAACAGCATTATTGTTTTGGAGTAGAATAGTCTAGGAAGCCATTAAAGTTGCAGGTTTTTCTCTTCAAACAGGCTAGTTTCAGGTTCTGGACGCTTTATGTTGCATGATTCGCAGTAGAATCCCGCTAGGAATTGCATAAGCCAAGCTCTGTACTCTTGCGCTATCCCTCTCCTATCTCGCATTCTATTCTGTCTGCATTCTGAGGGCTGTCCTTGATCCAAATATCTATTTCTGTTGATGCAAGCATTACACGCTTTTCTAGATTCACGTGAGCACGAAAGAACAAGGAGATCACACTGAGGGGACAAGATCACATACACACATCGGATTCGCCACTGTTCTGCGAAATCCAGGTTCCATCTTTCAAAGTTCTAGTTAGAATCTTATCAAATAAAGTAGTTAATTGTTTCATTTCAGTAATTTCCATTCTCGATATTGCCAGGGAAGCTGTGAGGATTGATAGTTTCTGAGAAACTATGATTCACTCCTCACTTCTGAGGTAGGATCGAGAATCTTGCAGATAGATTAGTTATTTCATTGTTTAGAATAAATCTACAAAATTGCACAGACAAATAACTACACTCGGTTATTTTGTTTGTTTTACGTTGTTAGTTTAGTTGTTATTTCTAGATATTTTAAATAGCTGCTTTCTTATAAATTGCCAAGAAAATACAAAAATAGAAGTTATATATGTTTTAGAAGTATTTCCACATAGTTAGAATTTACTTTATTATAGTTAGATTTCATTAATTGCTTTTGTATGACAATCACGGGACCCAGGGAGCCCAGGGAATACGTATTTCGAGCCAATCGTGCCTCAGCCCAATACCTCGTCAGTGGCAATAGTTGACATAGACCAAAACCTTAGAATACAAGTCTTCCAAACAACAACAGATTTACAACTGATCAGGTCTCAGTTGAGAGGATTAAATATAGAAGACGACCAAGCACACACATTTTGGTCAAATCAACCAAACTACAGATTACCCTAGAAAACATTCACATGACTATAGAAGGATTCGAAAGAGAACAAACCTTTGGTTGTGATCCTTTGGTCCCACAGCTAGACGCAGGAGACACCCTCATAGACATAGATACTAGCTTAAGAATCCAGGTTGCTACGAACGCCTGTGAGGTATTCTGAGAAAATCACACAGTTGTTGATTCTAAACATAGAAGCTGAGAAAGGCTTATGATTACTGGATACTAGGGATCAGGACTTGATTTCCCGTATGACCATAACAGGACCGCAACAACCAAGAGTCTACGGTTGTGATCCACAAATCCCACAGCCTAACGAATCCATAAGTCAATCAGATATAGACACTGGCCTACGCACATTAGTATTCCAGTCCACTCCACTTCCACCTATCATCATCGAACAATTGTCCTTACTAGATATAGCGGCTAACGAAGCTAGAGAATTCTGGACTAGGCCAGAGAATCGTCCGTAGAGTCGACTATCGTTTCATTGTCCACCATATGACCTTATCTGGAGATATACACGAAACTATCCCAGGTCATTTTCCACGTATTCCACAACCCATAGATCGAATCACGCCAGAGCTCGATATTGATTGGAGCCTTCGAGCAGTCATCCTTGCTGATCGATCTATCACACCAGTCCAAGTTAGAAGGGCCTTCTTTGCCTTAGATTTGCAAATTCCATTAGTGCGTGTCGAAGACATTAGATTGCCTAACTAGTTTGTCTGCATCCCACACATTCTACCCCCCACCGGCTGTCTCGGCACGACCTCGGGAGGTCGGGTACGCGGAAGAGTTACTTGTAGATTCCCACGCTCGCTTGTCACTTTTCCGACGTACAGTAACCATGAAAACATGTGTGGTGGATCTTGTCTACCAAAAATAGCATGTTTCCTTGTCAACACATAATGAAACTAGTACGTTGCTCATTTGAGCTAATGACACTAAATGTCAACATTGTGTGGTCCTCCAAATAATAGTGCCAGAAGCATCACAGAATTGTAACATGTGAAAAATTAAGTTATGCTAATGGGAATCTTGGTGTAGTAACTAAACAAATAAAGACAAAAAAAATCTCATAATTTGGATATTGCAAGCTTTAGTCACCTGTGAAACCTGATGGGCCAACCTCATCTAGACATTTTTCTTGGAATATCTTCCATTGCAAAAGATAAGGTCAAAATCATACTAAGATTCTGCAAAGGACCCTAAAAATCAATGGAACAAAGGTCTTTAAGTTTATGCATTTGCTGTTGAAAGGCTTGTATGTTCTCTATCCACTGAGGATAAGGAAGAGCCTCAACAAGGTTTATATTCTTCCTCATTTTACACAAGAAATCTTGTTAGGGAATCTTCATTTCAACCATTTAATTTACCCCTAAAAAATCTACTTTCTCTATTAAATCAAATCTGTGTTGACATTATTCTCAAGAACCAACATTAAGTTCAATAGTTGAACCTAAAGATTAAGGCGTGTCTCTAGAGAATCTCACAAATAACCAGAGTAATTCCTTCTGTGCACTGTTGAACTACTCTGGCTATCTAGGAATGTCTAATATTCATTTTCCTATCTTTCCAAAAAGCATATCCACCTACCTGAATGTCAAAAACAGTAAAGTGGGCCAATCATTATCCACTCATTATCAGTAGAAATTACTCCATTGGGTTGACCATGTACAATGCATAAATTTTCAATAAATTAAAGCTTAAAGTGGTGATCAATAACGTTTCTTTCACCTTCTAGTTTTCTTCACAATGATTAGACAAAAACCAAGAATTATCAGTTCATATTTTCACATTCAAGGGATGAAAGACCTCACCCATACAAAAGAAGGATTAGCTATTATCTATTCATGATTCATTTTGTGGAAACCATAACTACCGCAAGAAAAATTATTTCACAGTAACTCGTCAAGACATTCTTTAAATCATCTTATTTACAACTAAAGGTGACCTTGGGTTCTTAGGAGGAACCATGTCCTTTGTAGGTTGACAATGCTAACTTGGGAGAATCCTATTTTACTGAAATTATGCAGTTTGTGACAGAACCTTAGTTGGTTATCTTTAACCTAACCTTTCAGTTATACTTCTTAACCAGAATCTGGATCTATATGTTTGGAAGAATGAAAGTCTTGTATGTATGGTGAATCACAAAATAATTGATATTGCAAATTCATGGGAGTTAACACTCTCAGCAATATCTGCAACCAAATGGAGGTTTTTCCTGTGGATACCCATGAATTAGAGAAATCCTTCCCTTTTTCAGATCGGTTCATTATTATAGAAAGTAGAACATGTTATAGTATATGTTTCTGAATTGTGTTTTAAATGAAATACCTAAAAGTCAGTTTCAATTGATAATAAAATTTGCGTTGACCAAGGAGTTATACAGGGTAAGAAGATGATTGTTTGTAAACCTAAATTCACAAAGGTGATGCACTAGGAATGTAAAACACTTTCTACAATAACTAACATACTAAACCATCACATCTAATGTAATCAAGTGTAATTCACTATTATATACCATTTGTAGTGAATCACTTCTATTACCAGGTAGGATGAAAATCCTAGCCCCACGAGAATCCCCATAGAATCCAGAATATGAATCAAAATTGATACACATAGCTACAAAATGCCAAGACAAAGTTTCCTATTACAAGTATTTAAATGGTCATTTTAACTCCACAAATTCTTCTATTCAAAGAATATTCAAAAGGTGAAAAGAAGGAATGTCCATTGTTTAGAAAGTGATCCCCTATATCTTTTTGTCCAAGTGAACCAGGGAGTCGTTTTGAGAGATGCTAAGAGAGTCATTCAGTAAATTTTTCTTGTTGTCAAAATCTTCCCGCCGGGTAAATCTTGCGAGAAATCTAATCAAACTTGGAAACATGATTAATTGAGCTTGACCCCAAAATCCTTATTTTCTAAAACCGGCACATTTTTGTATATATCTGAGGTGTTAACACAAGTAAATGGGACAAGGCCAGGTAAAATGCATGGAAATCAGAAACTCAAAATCTGACATGAAAATGGTTGCCCAAGGCATAGGTAAATGGATTGCATCAGGTAAGGTGTTATGTCGACGAAAAGGTTGCCCAAGGTGCAGGTAAAAGGCACACGAAAAGGGTGTCAACATGAAAATGGATGCACCCATGGTGCAGGAAAGTGAGGCACAGAAATAATGTCGACATGAAAATGGATGCGCCCATGGTGCAATGGGCAAGGTGCACAGCAATAGGTGTTGACATGGAAAATGGATTTGCGCCATGGCGCAGGTAAGAGAAATGTTCGACATGCCAAATGGATGCGCCCTATGGCGCAGGTAAGTTGGCGGCGCAGAGGCACATTTCAAAAGAACATTTTCAACGCCTTGGCACATGTAAAAGTATGTTGACATCTTCAGATGGATGCACTTTTGGCCAGAGCTTCAGGATTTGCAACATTTTGATATGTTGACAGGAAAGCTAGCGCAGATATTCAGATCCATAACTTTTCACTGGGGAGCTCAATTCATGCAAGGTTGGAAGTTTGGAAAGAAAATACGAGGTCCTCTGACGCCAACTACGACTGATTATCTTTAATTGACGTGAACAAAAATTTTTAAAAATGTCTGCAATACAGTTCACCACTTTTTGGGTTTGCTAGGGTTCTCACCTACTGCCATAATGAGATGAATTAAATGCAACCTAGAGGTGGTTGGGGTAGATTTGGATTTCCTCTCTCTTCCCCTTCTCATTCTTCCTATAAATTGTAAGGAGGGGCTTCTTTCTAAAGGTTGGACATTCTTGTTTTGCCCCTCCCTTCCTCTCTTTGGCAAGTGAATTTGTGGGGTTCAAACCTCCCATAAAACTGTAATGCAGTTTTGCCTCTTGGCATTTTGTAGTGTGTTGTATCAATATTTGGAGAAAATAATGCATGTCTGTGGATGATTCTCAACCCTCTCTGTGTTCATTTTGCATCTCTCTTGATATTTCACTGTTTAATTCATTGCAGTTATCTGTGCATGATCTTGCATTGACATTTTTATCCTTGGTTTGTGTTTATTGCTCAAGACATGGTGTTCTTCATTCCTTCTCTGGTGTATCACCTTTTAGTTTAGGTTTTATTTTATGCATTTTCTTACCCTGTCTCCTTGGAAAGTTAGATTAGGTTTTGAGTAGCCCTCTGCATTTTTACTTGTGCATCTGAACAGAGGAATAGGAACCGGCCTTCATCTGGAGAGCTTTTCTCGATTTTGCAAGGTCCCACACTTGGGAAAAGCTCCATGTTGTGCAATCGCACTGAGATGCTCAACCCAACCTAGTTGCCTGATGTGCATCCAGGGGTGCTGTGATTTTGCACTAACAGTTTTGGCACGCCCGGTGGGACCTTAGAGGTCTTTCACTTCATCTTTTGCAGGTTGATGTGTTCCTGTGAAGATTTCAGCCTTTGGAGGCACTTGCAAACACATCTGGCGACTCCATCTGGTCAACAACCCATTTCTCTGAGCTGCAGACCTTCCTTTCCATACATTTTCATCCATATTTCTTTCCATCTCTTCCATTCTTTTCCATTCTATGAAGTTGTGCAATCATGACTTCATTTCCATCATGGAACTCACATTTACAACAACAGCAGTATATTCCACCTCCAACATGTTTTACAAATCCTCCAGATCAGCATGCATATGCATCCCATATGAACAGCAGTGCCAAAGTCAGTTTGGCAATAGAGCTTTCCAAGAGCAAGGGTATTCATACAATGAAGACCATCAGATCCAAAATGCTGGTCTGTTGGAGAAAATCCAAAAGATGGAGGTGGGGATGGTGCAGTCCAGGGCTCAGCACAAATGAGAGCTTTGGAATCGGTTGTGAGGACCCTTGTCCATGGGTGGGACCTTTTCCAAGACATTACAGCCCTCAGGAGAAGCTTGACTTCATGATTGCAATGCTGCCTTTGCTTGCACAAGTGGATTGAAGAAATAGAGGTGCCTATGAGAGAAGTATTCAGCAACCTTGTCAATGGGTAAGTTCACACCATCTCATGCTTTTCTTTTCCTCTTTCCCAATCTGTTTCATTCAGCAGTGTCAAGTTTCAAACTCTCCATCTGCTGTCCCAAATGTTGAATCCATTTCTCCACCTCCTAGTCTTCCACCTCATCTCAATTCTTCTTTCCTTTTCCCTTCCAAACAGTCATCCCCTCCACAAGAGCTAACAGAAATACCCCCTCCTCCAAAGAAACAAGAGGTTTCACCTGCCTCCACCACCACAAAAAATTGTCAAATCAGTTGAGTTTCAACCCATCCCTCCTCTTGCATTCCCAATTCCATGTGGGAAAGAAGAAATTGAAAAAATCAGTCATCAAGGACAACAAGAGGAAGAGCCAAACAGAAAAGAAATGACAGACAGCTTGAAGGTTTGGGCTGCCAAATTTGGGATGACAAAGATCCCCTTGATGGTTAAGCCTATAGAAGAGGCTAAGGTTGGAGAACAAATGGTGGTCAGGACTGATTTTGTTGCAGCAGAAGAAGAAGATCTTGCAGCCCCAACTTGTCCTCTAGAGCAGCAGATTGAAGAGTTTGACTTGACAAACTTCATGCTGGAGGAGGAGTTCAATCAAGAGCAAGATTGTCTTCAAACATTGGAGGAAGGAGAAGCTGCTCCAAATCCAAAAGAAGAGGAGCACAATCTAGCTGTGGAGGAGAAAAGTGCAGATCCAAGGGCTTTGAGCACAAAGCAGGCTACAGGAGAACCTTCAGTTCTTCTTTCTACTTCACCTCTCTCAAGTTCTAGTGCTGAAGAGGAGTTTGATCTCTCAAACTCAATATTGGAGAGTGAAGGAAACCATGGTGGTCAAGTTGCAGATCAAGAGGACACCATGGAGGAAGTTGAACACGAGCAGCAGGACAACAATGAGGCAGTTTACCTGTCAGATTTGGAGGACTATTTTGATGGAGAAGAGCCGGTTGAGTTTTCACCATTCTCTCTTTCATCATCCACATTCCAAACACAAGAGTCTGCTGTCATGAAGGAGAGCATTCATTTGCAGCAGCCTGCATCTTATAGCAGCCCTTTGGAATCAAGATTGGAAGATTCTAATCTTCCATGTTCTTCATTGGAGGAAGAGAAAGGACAGAAGGAATTCCACCATTTCTTCCACACCATCCATTCAAGGGTCTACAAGAAGACTCCATTCTTGGAGTTGAAAATCAGAGCTATGGGCATATCAAACGGATCAGACCTTGCCCAATCAGGTATTTGGCTTCATTGGAGCCAAAGGAGAAGCCACAACCAGTCATGCTTGCTTCTGAGCATGAGGATGAGCTACAAAGTACCAAGGATCAGCTGCCATACCTCTCCAATCCAAATGCAGAGCAACTAAAAGAGGTATTGGATTTATTTTCAGTTGATACCTTGATGATTTGGATAGAAGACCAGCTTCTTGTTGATTTTCCATCCATCCAAACAGCCATGATCAGTGCCAAATCAATTGCATGGCTGCCAATTTTGAAGAAAGGAAGCTATTTTGCACAACCAGTTGCAGGGTTTGTTTAGCTTGCCTTTGCTTCCAGTTAGAGTAGAGTAGGTAGGTTTGCTTTCAGCAGAAGAAGTGCTTGTGCACACTCTACATGTTCCATTTGGGGCATGTCTGATTTTCAGTTTTGTACATAGTTTTGGTGTTGCTGGTTTTGCTCTTGCACAGTTCATTTCAGTGGTTTTTGGTGAGAAACAACTCCATGTTCAATGGGTTTCCAAGTGGCTCAGAGGGAAGTTTTCAAAGTTCAGATCAGTTTTCAGGCTTGCTTATGACTCCATGCCCAATGGATTGCTTCAGGCTACTAATCATTAATCTAGAAGGCAGATGACCCCGCTGAGTCGCCAAATTGTTATCCAAATTTCCCCCCCAGGGTAATTTTGATAACATGCATCAGAATTTCAAGTCCCAAGGCAAATTGATTGATTCAGAGCAAAATCAGGTTTCTAGGTTCCCCTTCAGGCTAATTTTTCTAACTCCCTTGTCCGAGGAGGGAGCATTGAGAAAATGCGGGAAAAAGTTGCAGAAGGCAAATAGGTTTCAGGCCAGGAAAAAATTGTGAAAATCGGCTAAGTCCTAGGCCAATTGGGACATTCTAGGGACAAAAAGTCAAATCGGCCGAAGTAAGCACAAACAGGTGGCCCACTAAGCATTTGGGACAATTTGGGACAAAAGTACGCGGCGGGCGCGAAATGCCGGTTCGACCGAGAGGAAAAATTGGCTAACTGCTGAGAGGGTTCGCCTTGATGGGACAATGGGACAAAAAGGAACCGGCCGGATCCAACCAGGCCGCAACCGGGCCGAAATCAGCACAATCAGGGTCCAAGAAGTCAAGCAAAATGGGACAAGGCGGGCCAAAAATGGGCCGAACCGGCCGAACCGGCGAAATGAGTCCAGAGGGTCCAAAGCAAATGGGACATCTGGGACAAATGGACGCGAAATGCCCGAACCGGCCGAAATGAGCACAAAGGGCCCAAAATCAAATGGGACATCCGGGACAAATGGAGGCCGAACATGTACGCGAGGAGCCGAATCAGCCGAGAGCATGGGGATCAGAAGTCTGGGAAAACGTGTCCTCACAAGAGAAAAGTCAAAGAATCAAAGTGGGGTTTGGGTTTTCCGAGCACCCAAAAAGATCCGAACCAATGGGAAATGCCACGTGTCCCAAAAACCGGGAGCGCGGGAAAAGGGTGATAGTCGGCCCACACGCAGGAAAATTTCAAAAGGACAGCCCGCCAAAACATGACGGAAGAGAGAGAATTGCTCAGTCCATTAAGAGCATGCCACGTGGCCAAGTGGCAAGTGCGCGGGAAAACATTTTAAAATCCGTTTTCGTCTGTTCCGTGCTAAATCTTCAGATCGCCATAACTTTTGATCCAGAGCTCGGATTTGCACGTTCTTTATATCAACGGAAAGCTGGTGAAATTCTCTACATGATTCTGGGGCATCAATCTCGAGTTTTGGTGCAGTATTGTGAGAGAGAAAATCAAGAAACGGCTCTGACGCGTGATAATGGCAGAAGTGACGTTTCAACAACCAAAATTAATGCAGGGTTACAGACTTTCTTCTGCCGCTCTGTTTTGCACATGGGTCCGCCACCTCCACCATGAAATTGAGATGAGGGTTGGTAAATCCTCCATGCATTTTGGAGGTGGTTGGAGGCAGATCTTGACTTTTCTCTTTCTTCCTCTCTCATTCTTCCTATAAATTGTAAGGAGGGGCTTCTTTCAAAAGGTTGGACATTCTTGTTTTGCCCCTCCCTTCTTCTCTTCTGGCAGGGGTTGAAAATGGAGTTCGAAACCTCCTCATTTAAAACTGTAATGCAGCTTTTTCTTGGCTTTTACTAGTGATGTTGTATCAATCTTTGGAGCAAAAAATGCATGTCTTGGATGATTGTCAACCCTCTCTCATTTTTTTGTTTCTTCTTGATCTCTTCATTGCAAATATTTATCTGTGCATGATCTTGCATTACATTTTTTTGGTCTGTGTTTATTGGAAGACAGGTGTTTTCATTCCTCGGTGCATCACCTCCTTAGTTTAGGTTTTGCATTTATGTCCATCCTTCTTGCTCCCTGTCTCCTTGTCCCATTAGATTAGGTTTTGAGTAGACCCTCTGCATTTTTCTCTGTGCATCAACAGAGGAATAGGAACTTTTGCTATTCATCCGGAGAGCTTTTCTGATTTCTTGCAAGGTCCCACACTTGGGAAAAGCTCCATGTTGTGCAATCACACTGAGATTCTCAACCCATCGAGTTGCAGAGTTCCAGGGGTGCTGTGATTCGACACTAACAGTTTCCTATCACGCATTTATCAAATAAGTTCTTGAGGAGAAGATAGGGGGTCTGTAATAAAATGAATGATAGATGAAACGAGGTGGTTAAACTGAATATTGCTTATATGGAGGGTGGAAAAGGGTTGGAGCAACCCTAGTAGCAATGAAGGATAAGGAATGTGAATGGAAAGGAAACCACTGTTTTGAAAAGGGGTAGGGTCACCGACAACCATTGGTGGTTGTGTAGCTATGAGGTATATGTGAGACAATAGGGGTGGATGAGGTTACATTTTGGGTTTATGTCCGAAGGTATTTGGATGTAAGGGTGCAAAATAGATGTGGTAGATGTGGTTCATAGCAGGTATAGGGCCTAGCTACAAGAAATTACTGGGGGTAAGGTAATGCCAGGTAGCAAGCTAGCAGATGCTGAATAAGGAAGGATTGTGAGAGTTCAAAAAGGATAGATACGGGCATGCCGTATATCAACTAACCCAAGGCATCTCGAGTGGATGATTGGGAAAGATAAAACTATAAGGTGGCAGGGTTTGGTCAAGGAGTTGTGTGAACTCCTCATCCCCTGTGGTAATAGTGATAGGTTGGGTAGGATCCATGGGTGATAAAATAGAAGATGGTGAAGGACTAGGTGGGAGTGGTTGACAACTAGCATGAATATGAGGGTGTTTTCCTTGTCTACGAGTTAGCACCATGTGAACAAGTAGTGATTGGTAGGATTTTTCTGTAAATGACATAAAAAAACAACAAAATAGGTGAAATCTAGTGGTGGTAGGTGGTATTTGGTACAAATGTCAGGTTGAAATTTGAAACAGGCTAACCGATGCTAGTTAGGGTAAACTGATGCCGGTCATGGGTAACCACTACCGATCACTGTGGAAAATGGATAGTTTTTGAAACAAGGTAGAAAGGATCAATCTATAAGTATGCCAAGATGCTAATGATTATGTTTTAGGAAAATGAATATGATGATTCATAGTGACAGAGACTGTGAAAAAAGTGGAAAAAGGTGAATAAAATGTCCTTTTGGGTAGGTTAACCAAAAGAACAGTATAACTGATGCCGGTTGGGTAAAACCGACATTCAGTTGGGTAACAACCGACGACGGTTGAGGGTAACAAATGACGGTTACTGTGAAATTGAAACAAGATGAAGAAAAGTGGTTGTGAATTTAAAATCTGATGTAAATCAGACCCAAAATTCTTGGAATGAATGATTTAATATGGTCCAAGCACACTCAGATGAAGCTGGAATACACCAACTATGATGAGGAGCATGCAAGGATGAATATGAAAATATGAAGAACATGTCCTCTCACCTCAAAATGCAAGCCAACTTCAGAAACACTAAGAAAAATGTGATCCTAGGAGTGCCTTTTCTATTATGTTTGTTTAGCTTATGCTATTTAAGGACTTGACTCATGAACTTTAGAATAGAATTTTTTGGTGAGGATGGCTTCCTACGAAGAAGATCTAAAGGGAGAGGTTTCAGGTATGTTATGGTGGGGGTGGGCCTCGCTTCTGAAGTATGACTCGACAGAGTAGTGAGCTGGGTGCCCACTGTGAAATGATCGTGTGATCACCTAAACTTCTTCCAGGTAAGATGTTGTTTAAGAATGTGTGTATTTTTGAATTTTTTGATGGGAAATAAGACTCAGAGAGAGAAAAGAGAAAGAAAGTGCTTTCTATGAATTCATTTGTCAACCATCAGCTGGTCATGACTTCCAGCATATAGGTTGCCCTCAATTAATGTGAGCTAATGTGAGAAATTAGAATGAATGAAATGATTTTTAAACCCAAATCGAAATATTGAATTTGATGACACAAAAGATGAAGAGGAAGAGGGATGCTCTTTCACTAAATGCAGATACTAATGAAAGGAAGAAATGTTCCTTTTAAACACCAAAATAAAGATTTCTTTAGACAATAGAAAGAAAAGGTGATTCCAGGGGAAGAAATTTTAATGTGTCTAACTTTTTAGAAGGAAACAAACATGCAACTTTTCACCTAGAAATGAATAAATGCAAGGAACCCCAAATGGGTCCCACCAGGCATGCCAAAATGTTTCAGCTGATTCTAGATAATTTCTTTGAATATTGATAAACAGATAAGGGTAAAGGGCTAGGAGGAATACCTGTTAAAATGTTGGTTGATGGGTTGTTGCAGTGTATGAATTCTTGATCCATAGCTGATCAATGAGAGCTTCCTTTTGGCTAGGAGGAACTACCTGAAATGGAAAACAAGACCACCAAATAAAATTTAAACAGATATATGCAGTGGACTGCCTAGCGTATGCTAGATCCAGGAAGTGTGATACTTCCTAGATGGTTTTCAGTCCACTGTTTTAAAACAATTTAATGTTAAAATAAAGGAAATCCTATGTAGTTAAAATGATTTAGGTATCTCATTCAACTACAATAAGAAAATTCATTAACAACAGGCTAAGCTATGGGTTGAATCAAAAAGGTTTGGGTCTCTGTCAGATTTGGAACTGGTCTCAGGGTCTGGTCACCTTAGGTAATGATTGGGTATTTGGTAGAGGATTTTATTTGTTCTTGGTCTGTAGGGGAAAACATAGAGACCGATGTTGGTTGTCTAGGGTGACCGATGTGGTTTGGTTAATCGGTGATGGTTATGGGTAACCGACGTCAGTATGGGTTTTGGGTACTCCTTAATAAAAACTTGCATCTGAGGCAAATGGAAATTGGAAAAGGTCAATGATGAGTGTGGGTCTTAGGTGTGCTTAGGGATAGATTTGGAAAGGTTTTAATGGGTATAATGGTATGGGTGAATGATTGAAAGGTCAATATGGAGGTAAATGAATGGGTGAATGGGAATGAAGTAGAAACTAATAACTAGAGAAGTAAAAGATTTACTAAAATGATGAATGGAGGTAATGTTGGTTAACAAATGTCTTACTGTTGTAGATCTTCTCTATCAAGATGGATCTGATTGGTCAATGGCTAGTGATCAGATGGATTCCTTTGGTGTGGTGATGTACATTCCCTAAATTCTCCCGTGAATTCAAGAAGGCTCTATGATTAAAAGTGATGGCTAAAGATGCTCTGATCATGTGTAAGAATGTCCCTGGTTATTCTTGCATGCAGCTCTGATATTTTTCCATTTTAATAATCTCAAAAATTTGCCAACCTTGGAATAAGGTTGTTTTGGGGATTAAATGGTAACCGACGATGGTTTTGGGTTGATCGGTGGCGGTTTAGGGTAACCGGCGTTGGTTAATGTAGGATTCCCTAGGTTTACTAAACTGGGCATATCCTCTTGATTTTCTTTTTGATCTCGTTTGTTTTCTTCCCACGGATTAGAATGGAAGCTTCCTTTCTAAGCATGGTGGGAATGTGGTTAGAGGGAATGTAGGCATTGATTTTTAGGGTTTAGGTAAATCTTAGTTAGTTATGGCAACTTACTAAGAATAGGTCTTAGGGTGAGGGGTTTCAAGCCAACGCTATGGGAATCTAAGTCCCTCTACTTGAACGGTGCAGCTTCCATATGTGCATGCATGAAAAAGTGGATTTCAATGGTGGCCTTTCGACCAGAGATCCAATAGTGGCACTCCACTGACCCTGTGGCAAAGCTAGCAATGTATCGCTAGGGAAGAAACCTTGTCTTGGGAAGGGGAGTGAGAATGGAGGTAGGAGAAAACTAATGTTGTGAGTAGAATATCAGATGCCCACACACATTAATTAGAAATTTCATTTACATGCATTTATAGTTAGAAGAAAAACAAATCTGCAAGAGAAGGTACAAGACCGAATGAAACTCATTGGTCACAAAGTACCAATCAATCCCTCAATCAAAAAGGAAAAAATTCCTTCTTTTATTATTGAAGCTAAAGCAGAGTTTGTACATAGCTTGAGAATGGAAGAAATTCTAAGGAAGAAGAGAAAATAGAAGAAGTGGGCATTTTCTGTCTTTTCCAGGTACAGAGCACTCTGGTCTTTTTTGAAATCAATCGCCCCTTGGGAATGACTTCGAGAAGCCATTATATTCTTTGCAAGAAACCGTTACAACTTCACAAATCCTTTATGCCTTTTCAAATTCCTCTATTGTGAAGAAAACAATCATGGCGGGTTGAAAACCAGATCTTGCAAAGCAACCGTTACATTTGATTTGCCAGTTTAAATATAGACCATTTGATTTTCTCTAACTTTGAAATTGGGCCATCCACGTGGTAGGAAGGGATTGGAGTGGTTACGGGGGAAGCCCTTTACATTTTGTGATTTTTTAGAGATTTGGCAATTTGGAACAAATTGGCCCGCACCCCCGCTTTGACTTTTCAACTTAGACACGTGGCACGTTCTTATTGGAAATGGGGTCGCGGCCCTTTTCTCAACATTTTAACCTTTTTTGGAAAAAGGATCAAAAACTCAATTTCCTCCACCGGCCCACTCCTCCGCTTTGACTAGGACACGTGGCACTTTGAGACCTCGTGGCTTTTTCTCAACATTTTAACCTTTTTTGGAAAAAGGCTCAAAAACTCAAATTCCTCCACCGGCCCACTTTCTTTTTTGGGCACCTTGGTTAAATTTTCAAAAGGACTCTCACGGGTCCCTTTTTAACTTTTTAACCTTTTTTGGAAAAAGGCTCAAAAACTCAAATTCCTCCACCGACCCACTCTCCTGCTTTGATTTTTTCAACTCTTGACACGTGGCATCCTCTAATTGGAAATGGGGTCACAGACTTTTTCTAAACATTTTAACCTTTTTTGGAAAAAGGCTCAAAAACTCAAATTCCCGATGGCCCACTCTCCGCTTTGACTTTTCAATGGTGGGCTTCACCTTTGAAACTTTGACCAAATTCTTTGGTCACTTTTGGGATTTTTACCCTCTGCCCCATGGCTTTGACTTTTTTTTTAACACATGGGCTTCAACCTTTGACCTTTTCCCTACTTAGCTTCAAAACTTTTACTTTTTTGGGAATTTGGTTCAAAAACTTTCCAAAAGCCCCGATGGCCCAATCTTTGTCCCTTTTCTTTTCCCAATGGGGGCTTTGCAGCTGCACAAGTGGAGCCTTCAACTTTTTTTTCCTTAGCCTTCAAATTTGAATTTTCCCTTATAGCTTTTCGGGGCCGCGGGGAAAATTTTTAATTTTTTCAAAAGTGACCAAAAGTGTTAAGTTCACCAAAAATCCCATTCCTCCCCATCCAATAGGATCTGACCACGTACCTGGATTCATTGGGCCAAAATTTGATGGGGAAAAACACCCATCATCCCGACTGTGGAAAAATACACAGAGGAAGAGAACTTCATCATTTTGAGTCCAATTTTTGAATTTCCTTCACGAACGAGGCATGGAGGAAAAAAATGATTTGACGACCCAGGCCATAGAACAAGTGAACAATTTCGATCAAAAATGGAGGTTGTAAAGAGGATATTACGTGCACAGACCGGGAGATGGAGAATTTCTCAAAACGAGCAAAACAGAGGTTTAAACAGCTCTAGGGCACGACTTTTGCTAATTTCTTGAATCTCTAACTTGGATTAAACACCAACGAAGGGCATGAGCTCAAAAAATTTGAATTTGGCTATGAAAATGCAAAGTAGTTTTTGGGAGACAACAACTGGCTCTAGCTTGGGGACATGGCATGAACTGGGCATGGCTAGGGCATGACATGAGGATCCAGAATCTCAAGTTTCAAAACATATTACGTTGACCAGTGCCTTATCCATTGGGCCTTGCAGAGTCATGTACAATTCTGAGAAAGAAAAGGAGGAAACACACAAGCCAAACCAGACACAACAAAAACCAAACAAAACTAAACCAAAACCACACACAACATAAAAGGGAAAAACACACCTACGAAATCACCTATGGTACAAGGCGGGGGACAACCCACTTTCACTGATGATACAGTTTCAAGTATTTCCCACTTCGAGGAAATTCCAATGGCATTCCATCCAAGTATGAGAGGAGAAAAACATTCTCACCACAAGCTCCATGAATTTGGAATGGGCCGAGCCATAATGAATCAAACTTTCCATGGCTGCCCTTTGGTTCTCTTCTCTTGTCCCATAGCAGGACAAAATCTCCAACCTTGAATTCTCTTGCTTTTCCCTCTTGTCAAAGATTTCTTCACTTTCAATTGGTGTTCTTTAATTCTATCCACCACTTGGCATCTGCTTTCTTCCAGCTTCTCCAGGAAGAGGATCCTCTTGTCAATGGAGTCTTTGTATTGACCATCTTCTATTTCTTGCAGCAACTTGAGAGCTGGCATCTCAATTGTGAGGGGAATCTCTGCCTCAACTCCATACAACATTTGGAAAGGTGACATACCTATTGCCTTCTTAGGAGTGATCCTATCAGCCCACAATGCATCATATAACTTCTTGTGCCAGTTCCTTTGATTCTCATCTACCAGCTTGCGAACAATGGTCACAATGTTCTTGTTGCTTGACTCAGCTTGCCCATTTCCCTATGGGTAGTAGTCAGAAGAGTGAGATAGGGAGATTCCAAAGCCATAACAAAACTCTGTGAGCTCCTTGGAAGAGAAATAGGTGGCATTGTCTACAACAATTTTCTGTGGTATTCCAAAATGAACAATGATATTCTCCTTGATGAAGTTGCAGACTGTTTCAGAGCTGGCTTGCTTGGTTGGGATGGCTTCCACCCATTTAGTGAAGTAATCAGTTGCAGTGAGTACATAAGTATGCCCTGCACTAGAATGAGGATTCAGAACACCAATAAAATCTAGCCCCCATTGCTGAAATGGTTCTTCAATCACCACAGGCCTGAGTGGCAATGCAGCTAGTTGTGGCTTTCCAACAAATTGTTGGCATGCTTTGCATTTGGAAACCCAATCTTGAGTGTCTGCAAAGATGGAGGGCCAATAATATCTCCCTCTGAGGATCTTATGTGTGGTGACCATTGCTGAGAAATGTCCACCACAAGCTTGATCATGATATGCCCTGAGCAACTTTTCTTGTTGCTCCTTATCTACACACCTGAGGAAACAACCATCTAGGCCTCTCTTGTAAAGTGCATGATTCCAGATCACAAACTTGGCTGCCTTTAGCTTGAGTGTCCTTCTTTTTTGTAATCAAGATGAGGAGGGAATTCTCCATAAGTGAGGTAGTAAGCAATGTCAGCATACCACTCATCAGTAGTGGTGACAAAGAGCACCTGTGGACTGTCTCCTGAACAGGTTGAGAAAACACCATCTTTTTCTCCCTGCTGAGCCTTGAGAGCTTCATCTTCAGCAATCAGCTTGCACAAACCATTTCCTCTTACCAGATTAGAGGGTCTAATCTCCAAGTCATACTCTTGGGTCTTTGCAATCCAACTTCCTCTCTTAGCCCCAGGATCTTGTTGAGTCAAAATGGACTTGATTGCACTTCCAGGGACCATCACCACTGTATGGGAATTGAGAATGTAGAATCTGAAACTTTTAACAGCTTTGACCACTGCGTAGGCATGTTTCTCCAATTGGTTGTACTTTAGCTCATGATTTTTCAAAGGACAACTCATGAAAGCAATGGGTGCTTCCAAACCTTCATCATTTTTCTGAACAAGGACAACAGAGAGTGTATGTTCTGATGCATAGCAATACATGATGAACTCCTTGTTGAAATCTGGAGATACAAGAGTTGGAGCTTTGGCAATGGCTTTCTTGATCTCCTCAAATGTTGTTTTTCCTTCCTTATTCCACTTGAAACTTGCTTGAGGCTTCATCATGGAAGTTATATGCTTAGTCAGTTCAGAAAACTCAGGCACAAAATGACGAAGGAAGTTTACCTTTCCAAAGAATGAATGAACTCCCTTCTTGCTGGTTGGTAAGGCTAGTGCTTGGATAGCTCTGATCCTCTCAGGATCAATGTGTGCTCCATGTTTGTTCACAATGTGTCCCAACAACTTACCTTCTGTGACTCCAAAAATGCACTTCTTTGGATTTAGAGAAATGCCATGTTTCCTACACCTTGCAAGGACTTGCTCCAAATGACAGATATGATCTCCCCTCCTCTTTGAAAAAACCATGAGGTCATCAAGGTAAATGACAATGCAATGTTTCAAATCTTTGAAGGCCAAGTCCATTGCTCTCTGGAAAGTGGCTCCAACATTGATCAAGCCAAAAGGCATTCTGTTGTAGGAAAAAGTGCCCCAAGGTGTTGTGAAGGTTGTTTTGTTGCAATCCTCTTCTGCCACCTTGATTTGGTTGTACCCTGAGAATCCATCAAGCAAAGAGAGCATTTCAGATCCAGTGACTGCTTGCAAAATATGATCCATGATTGGAAGAGGGTAGTTGTCCTTGAGAGATGCCTGATTCAGATTTCAGAAGTCTACACAAATCCTTATTTCCCCATTCTTCTTCCTTACTGGCACAATGTTAGCCACCCATGTTGAATGGTGGATGGGGAAGATGATTCTAGCATTGAGCATCTTTGTCACCTCTTCTTTGATAACATCAAAATCTTTGGATTGTAGGGCCTTTGTTTTTTCCTGAAGGGCTTAGCTCCTTGCTTCAAAGGAATGGAGTGATGCATTTCCTTTGGCTGAAAAGATTTGAGTTCATCATAGGAATAGGCCAGGACATCTGAGTACTTTTTTAGCAGAGCAACAAACTTTCTCTTCTCTTCTGGTGAGCAGCATTTACCAATGTTAACCATCCTTGGATTCTCTGAAGTGCCAATGTTTTCTTGATCAAAATCAGATGGACACTGATTCTCTGAAGTGCCAATGTTTTCTTGATCAAAATCAGATGGACACCGAGAAGACTATTTTTCTTTCTCTTGGATGAACCTGTCATGCTTGTCAAAGAGGTCTTCCAAAGAAACTAGGCCTTTGGGGATTTTGTTTCCTTTCAGTTTGATTACTCCCTCTTCATCAATTCCCTCAATTCCTTCCTTCTCTTCTTTGGGGACTGATTCACGGTGTGGGTTTTCACTTCCTTCAAAGAAAATATTATTGAAGTTATCCCTTTGTTCTAAGAAGGCTAGGATCTGATTGTCATCATTGAATACCTGCCAATGATTTACAGTGTCTGGTACACTGGGTCTTAACACCATCTCAATGGTCACTTTATCCTTGCCAAAAGAAGGATGAGGTGTCACCAAGGAAGCTAACACTGCTATAGAATCAACCTTTTCATTATGCTCCCTAGGGATAGCTTCAATGGAGAATGCATCAAAGGATTCAATGCAGTCCCACACTCTGTTTCTATAGTGCCTGAATTTGGGGTTTTTCACCTGATATTGTTGGCGGACCTACTTTACCACAACCTCTGCATCACCTTTGCATCTCAACTTCTTGATTCCCATGTCCTCTGTTGCATTCATGCCTAAGAGTAATGCTTCATACTCTGTTGTATTATTTGTATTGTCAAATTGCAGCTTGTAGGAAAAAGGATATACCTCATTGGAGGGAGAGTATAATACTACACTAGCTCCTGAACCTACTCTGGAATGACTGCCATCAAACTCCATTGTCCAAATCTGATCTTCTTCTTCCTCCATGAGGAGTGGCAAGTTCTCTTCCTTTTGTGATGTAAGGAAGTAGTTTCCTAGCCCACAATCTTGAAAGAGGATGTTAGCTCTTGGATCATCATATTTCCTTACTGTGAATTTCATTTTTCTGACTGGCAACAACTTCTTCATTTCTCCTTTCACTGGGATAGTTGCAGATGACCAATCCATTTTTATTTCTCCACCTAGATCTCTGCAAAAACTTCTACTCAACAGCATACCAAAAGATGTTGGGATTTCTGCCACCAAAATGGTTAGGAGTATCTTCTTGTCAGGGTAATCAGCTAGTGCAACCTGAGCATCCTTAATCCTTCCTACCAATGGAACTTGTTTGGATTCCATTGAGTAGCATGTGCCATTTACCCAGGTCAAAGTGAGGCCAAGAGCATTTGCAACTTTTGCTGGCATCACATTATCTGAGGCTCCAGAATCTATAATGCAATTGTTCAGCTGGAAACCTTTGATGAGAAGTGACAGGTAAAAAGGATCAACTCTGTTGGTGGTGGAGGCACTGAGGGCTAACATGTTTTGAGAAGGTGGTATGGATGGTGTGGGTAAGTAAGCCTTTAGAATTAGAGATTGAAATGTAGAGTTACCACCCCAGAACTGCCTTGATGAATCTGTCAAATTGGGCAGGATGTGTTTGTAGGTATTCAATCTCAGAGAGCTGAACTTTGGTTTTGCTTGCATGCTCCACAAAGTCAAATGGAGTTATGGTAGATGAGGAAGAGGTTCCAGCAGTGGGATGAGGACTTAAATGGTAGGGGTTTTGTTACTTTTGGTGTTGGGTTCTCCTTTTCAAATGTAGCAATTGGCTTGGAAGGAGATGGGGGTGTAGCCTTTGATTGAAATTTAGATGTTCTTGCAGAACCAACATTTAGAAGAGAATTGCTCTTAACAACTTTTGAGTTGGGAGAAGAATCAGATAACTTACTTGGCACAACAGTGTGATCCTTGACAACTGGTGAATCTGATTTCTCTCTAGCTGATTCCATGGAAGGTGGTAATGGTGATCCCCTGCTGATGATCTTGTTTAGTGGAGGCTTTGAAGAGCTATCTTCTTTGTTCTTCCTACTCTCAGTTGCAACTGCTGAGGCTGAAACACCATTCTTGGATTGTGCACGAGTGAAAACAACACATGAAAAACTTGGAGCTTCTTCATCACCTTCCTCCTCATCATCAACGTATTCAATCAGGCCATTGTGCATGCCAACCTCTTCAATTTCAAGATAGTTTTCATAGTCATCCATGCTTTCTTCTTCAGTTTCCTCAATGTCTGTTCCTTCTTCTGATTCCCTAGTGTCACAGATGGCATTGACTGGTGGTGCTTCAAGAGCAAGCCTACGAGGAGGTGGAGCAATTCTTGGTCTATCAGGAGGATTTGGTCTCCTTGGAGCATTCCTCATTGTGATTTGTGACAGCTGCTTCTTCAAAGCAACTAGGTCATTTGCCATTTTTTGGAACATTGGATCAGTGGTGACTGAATTTGAACTCTGACCTTTTTGCTTCCCATTTGGTCCTTTCACTTTTCCAGAAAGAATTAGATCATCATCAGTCTCAATTGCAAAGTCTTGAGCTTCCCTCAATGTTCTTGGTTGGGCTCTTCTGAGGAAGAAACCAACTTCTGATGGCAAAGCACTGATGAAGAACCTTTTCAAGTTGTTTTCAGAGGGTACCACATCTTCTGGGATCCTTCTTGTCAACCTATCATACCTTGCTACAAAATCTCTCATTGATTCAGAGGTCTCCTTCTTCATCTGAACCAATTGGACCAGCAGATCCTGACAATCTTCTGTGCTCTTGAACCTATGTTCAAATGCACTTCTTATATCTTCCCAGCATGTGACAGATCTTGGGGGCAACATGTAGAACCATTCAACAACTTTTTCTTGGAGTGACTCCACAAAGAGCCTAACTGAAACATCTTCATCTTCAACTCCCAACACTCCACAAGTAGTGATGAATGCTGCTACATGTTCTTCTGGGAGCTGAGAACCATCCCCTTTGAATTTTGGGAAGTTCTTTCTTGAGCCTCTTGGGAGCTCATGAAGTGGTTGTGGAAGAGCAAGTGGACCAGTATTTCTTCCCCATGGTACATTAGGCCTACGTACTTCATGCTCATGATCACCCATTCTATTCCTGTTTTCTATCCTCCAGTCTTGCTAAGGCTGCTTCTGTTGCTGCTCTTTCTTCTGCTTCAATTTGGAGTCTTTCTATTTCTTCAAGTTGAGCCCTTATCTCCTCTTCAGCTCTTGCCTCTCTTTCAAGCTCTTCAAATGTGGGATCAATTTGTCCTCCTTTCCTCAGTTGCCAGGTGTATCTTCTATCAGCCAGCTTGAAAGTTTATGCTCTTCTCTGGGGTGCTGGAATTTGTCTCTGCCTTTCCAATTCGACAGCACGTTCCTCTTCCAGGTCCAGAATCCTTATGGCAATGAAGTATTGATTGACACTTTGTCTATTATGCCAAATAGCTTCTCTCAGATCAGAAGCAATGTCTTCTTGGATGTGAAAGAGTAAATCAGGTCTCTCAACAGGAGGATTTCCCAGAATAGCCATGATTTACATCCATGTAGTTTGTGTGATTATTCAATCTCCAGAAACTTTTCTTCTAGAATCTTTTTTTTGTATTTTATGACCCTGAGGTCATTTTTAGGTGCAGATGCTGCAAAATCTGCCCCACGGTGGGTGCTAAAAAACTGTTGGCGAGAAAATTTGTCTTGTGGACAAATTGGTGGGTTTCAAGCCAACGCTATGGGAATCTAAGTCCCTCTACTTGAACGATGCAGCTTCCATATGTGCATGCATGAAAAAGTGGATTTCAATGGTGGCCTTTCGACCAGAGATCCAACAGGGGCATTCCACTGACCCTGTGGCAAAGCTAGCAATTTCTCACTAGAGAAGAACTTTGTCTTGAGAAGGGGAAAGGGAGTGAGAATGGAGGTAGGAGAAACTAATGTTGTGAGTAGAATATCAGATGCCCACACACATTAATTAGAAATTTCATTTACATGCATTTATAGTTAGAAGAAAAACAAATCCGCAGGAGAAGCTACAAGACCGAATGAAACTCATTGGTCACAAAGTACCAATCAATCCCTCAATCAAAAGGTGAAAATTCCTTCTTTTATTATTGAAGCTCGAGCAGAGAGTTTGTACATAGCTTGAGAATGGAAGAAATTCTAAGGAAGAAGAGAAAATAGAAGAAGTATGGCATTTTCTGTCTTTTCCAGGTACAGAGCACTCTGGTCTTTTTTGAAATCAATCACCAGCCCTTGGAATGACGTCGAGAAGCCATTATATTCTTCACAAGAAACCATTACAACTTCACAAATCCTCAACACCTTTTCAAATTCCTCTGTTGTGAAGAAAACACTCATGGCGGGTTAAAAACCAGATCTTGCAAAGCAACCGTTACATTTGATTTTCCAGTTTAAATATAGACCATTTGATTTTCTCCTCTAACTTTGAAATTGGGCCATCCACATGGTAGGAAGGGATTGGAGTGGTTACGGGGGAAGCCCTTTGCATTTTGTGATTTTTTAGAGATTTGGCAATTTGGAACAAATTGGCCCGCACCCCCGCTTTGACTTTTCAACTTAGACACGTGGCACGTTCTTATTGGAAATGGGGTCACGACCCTTTTCTCAACATTTTAACCTTTTTTTGGAAAAAGGCTCAAAAACTCAATTTCCTCCACCGGCCCGCTGCTCCGATTTGACTAGGACACGTGGCACGTTTTGATTGGAGATGGGGTCGCGGCTCTTTTCTAAACATTTTAACCTTTTTTGGAAAAAGGCTCAAAAACTCAAATTCCTCCACCGGCCACTCTCTCTCTCCACTTTGACTTTTCAATGGTGGGCTTCACTTTTGAACTTCAACTTTGACTTTTTCCTTTAAAGCCTGGGGCTCGAACCTTGAAAGAGGCTCAAAAACACAAATTTCCCTGATGGGAACTCATGGGGCATCTTTTCTCAACATTTTAACTTTTAACCTTTTTTTGGTTAAGGCTCAAAAACTCAAAAGTTCTCCGATGGCCCGCTCTCCTGCTTTGACTTTTCAACGGCGGGCCCACCTTGGCGGAGCCGCTGAGAGCATTCTAGATTTACTTCACTTTTGGGAATTGGTTAAATTTCCAAAAGTGCCCCGATGGCCCACTTGTCCACTTTGACTTTTCAACAATGCACTTTTGACTTTTCCAAAAAACTTTGACACCTTTTGAATTTTTCCCTTGGAAGAGGCTCAAAAACTCAAATTTTCTTCAACTTTGACAAGTTCCCTGAACTTGTGGCTTCAAAATTTGACTTTTACCTTTATAGCCTTTCGGGCCACGTGGAAAATTTACCATTTTTGCCAAAAGTGACCAAAAGTGTTAAGTTCACCAAAAATCCCATGCCTCCCCATCCAATAGGATCTGACCACGTACCTGCATTCATTGGGGTCAAAATTTGATGGGGAAAAGACGCCCATCATCCCGACTGTGGAAAAATACACAGAGAAAGAGAACTTCATCGTTTTGAGTCCAATTTTTGAATTTCATTCATGAACCAGAGGCATGAAGGAAAAACAATGATTTGATGACCTAGGCCATATAACAAGTGAACAATTTTGATCAAAAAATGGAGGTTGCAAAGAGGATATTACGTGCATGGACCGAGAAATGGAGGATTTCTAAAAATGAGCAAAAAAGAGGTTTAAACAGCTCTAGGGCTCGACTTTTGTTAATTTCTTGAATCTCTAACTTGGCTTAAACACCAACGAAGGGCATGAGCTCAAAAAAGCACAAGTAAGATCCTCTGGGCTTACGTAAAAACTAGAACTCAGTAACTTCTAGGAAAGATTAAATGGAAACTACGTATTCAAGAATATAGTTGTTCAAAACACCACGAAACCAAACATCCACATATCATGTCCAAATCAGATTCGCATCATACAAGGTTTGGAATTCTTCCTATGTCCAAACAAGCATGTGAAACCTCTAATTTCTCTTAGACACATAATCAACCAGCCACTCATATAACTCTACAGGAAATATAAAAAATAATGTCTCATATAATGCATCATACAAGTTCTGCTCAACCCACCCATGTGCATTAAACTCAGTCCCAATGTTAAATCTATGAGCATACTCTTCTTCTAGATTGTCTAACCAATCTTCAATATTTTCCATGGTAAAATGGTATGTCTTCATCATACAACATCCTAAAAATTAGTTGAGAAAGAGGTCCTGAAAATGGATCCAATGATCTAGCTAAGAATTCACTACAAATATCCTAAAGCATGTTGGCACATCACTCAACCTGAACTAAATGCTCACCCGAAGCACGTAAGGGTACCAGGTCCCTCTTAGTGAAGCTTGTTCAAGATGTTAGCATGATTACAAGTATATTTCAGATCCATAACATATAATCAATTAAACCACAATGTATAAACCCGATCTAGATCTAACCATATGAAGGAAGAACTAAACAATCACTATAAGAAGGTTTACCATGCAAGATCCATGTTCAGTTACATCCAAAACCAATATACAGTCGATAAGATCCATTCTATTAAATAATATAAAACTAAAAATCTTCTTACATACATCATGAAGTCACCATGGTTATGCGCGCTAACAGATTCACAACATAACACTACAATAAATCACCAATTGTCTAAACCATGCAAATTAATACATATTTATAGTGGTGGGTACTTTCCCTTCTCCACCCATGCACCTTCCAAAAATAGGGTACATGTTAATAATAGCCATGTGCCCTTACATAACAATACAAAAGCATGCAAGAACTTATAATAGATATCCTATAGTTAACTCTTAGTACAGATCCTATTATTAGTTCAAAACTCTGCATAGTGCTCTATCTTTTGCTTATCCAAAATAGCCTTGGCGTATTCTTCTAGAATTTGTGCTCAGTACTCCACGTCTATCTTTAGCCTTAACTACAAAAATGACTAATTCTTGTTTCCAAACTATTCTGGGCGCGCCCCTATTTTTCTATACTTTTCTGCTCTTCTATGCACCCTATGCCCACATGCCCAAACCTTATGCACTTTCATACTTGAATTATATTTCCTCAGCTCAACATAATCCTTGTTTTATTTCTCTCTTTTAATTAAGTCTTGTTCACTTTTGCAATACCTTATCATTTTAAGAAAAGACTTATAATTATCACTTTGCATTTATTGTATTTCATCTTGAATGATCTCATTAAGAGATCTAATATACTTGAGTGGAATTAGTTTGAACACTTTACCTACACATTAAACCATTATGTTTTTACTCCAATAACCCCCCCTCTTATTTACTTGATCTTAGGGATGTTGGATTGATCTTATGTTAACATGTATTAAGTTGTAGATCCCTCGATACCTAAGAAATAATTACACGTAGTGCCCTTTTGAGAGATTAATTGGTGAGAAAATCCCATGTTGAGTTTTTTTCTATCAAATTGTGTCCCTAGAGTGTTGAGCATACGAGTGAAGTGAAACATGGAAACCACCTACTTCAACCCATTAGTAATTCCTTCCATGTTTTAAATGATAAGATGGTTTGCTCCTTATGAGAACATGTATGTTGACATTTTGACCTTCTTTCTCAAACATGGGAATCATATGACCCATGTGTATGCCAAAATGCATCCAAACATTTTTGGACTATAGCAGTTTAATCACAAAAGAGGACATAAGGTCTCAAACCCATGTTATCATAGGAACATGTTTTCTTAACCTCTAAATATGTGAAACCTCCTTTGGGAATTTAAATGAATCAAATATTAGCTTCTTTCATAGTCCTAAACACTTAGAGGCTCCATATGAGTTTGTGTGTTCCTCCCTATGAGCCTAGTTATAAGCATTCATGTGGGTGTGGAAGTGTTAAATATTCTTAGGTGCAAGGTATAATGTCACTTTTGCCACATACATGAGGAAATGTTTGGCTTATAATCGCATGGTTCTAGAAACTAAATAGTATTAGATAGAGAAGATAATGTAAAGTGCTTGGGATCTTAAGGACAATTTTGAAAGGCATTAATGCACTTTTAAGATTCTGTTGTAAAGGAAAATTTAAATTAAACATAGATTAAGATGTTTCATATCACATATTATAGAACATGAACAAAAAGTGAATAGAGAAATGTATATGACACATGAACACCATATTTAAGTGGAAAACCATGAAAGGTAAAAAATCACTTATCTTTATTGAGAATTTACTTTTTCCCAGTACTTCCACTATTTCACATGTAGTTACTCCTTCAATAAGGAATTATGAATTGCCTCACATATTTTCTCATAGGACTTAAAAATATGCTCGCACATATAGCTTGCATACAATGTTGCAACCATGTGTAACCAATCCCTAAAGGATCACCTTGTTATATACAAGGCAGGTGGTCATGCTCCACTCTTTAAAATCTGACCCGGGTCATTTGGTGGGTTTTATAATAAGTAATTTCCTGCTTAATATTATAAACCCCAACAATAATATTGATCTGAAAGTGGATTGTATTCTTGTTATCTTGTAATAAAATATGAGAAAGTGTTTCTTGGTGGATATATCCCTCATTAGGTGAATCATGTTAAACTGTGTCTTCTTGTTGTGCATTTTTGTTTCTGTTGTTTCTATTTTTTTGTTCATAGGTATTGTGTCTACAATTATGTGGGATTATTATGCATTTATTTCTAGTTGATCCCTTATATATTTCCCTACCTTAATTTATACTTAATATTTTATTAGATGAATAGTCCAAGGAGATTTATGAGTTTGACCCATATGACACAATTGAAAAAACTGGTTTGGTTACTTATTGTATCCATGACCAAGATTATATTCAATTCCCATGACATGATGGAAATAAATAACTGATGTCTATAAGCCTATGAAATATGTTATTCTTATGGTTCTAAGAGAAAACATGATGTTGGATTAAGTGTGGTTTTGATTTCTCCAAGTGGTAAGAAGTTCTTCTTTTCCCATAGATTGTAGTTTATATGCTCGAACAATGTGGCAGAGTATGAGGCATAATCCCATGGATAGTTGTTGGTAAATAAAAGGAATGGTATTTGGATTCAAAAAGATATAAAATTTCACCTTAAAATACCTCCTACAACTCTGGGAAATGTTCATTTCAAGATTCTGGGAGTTAGTCAAATTTGTAGTTAGAAGCCTAACGCATTTTGGTGTCCAGACTGTCCCAAATATCTGGGATAGTTGGGATATTGGGGATGGTAGGGACAAAAAAATGTGCCCTGCCCCCTTTTTGAATCCCTTGGACCCACATGCGACCTTGTTCCTCTCAACCAAGGTGCTAAGTGATAAATTTGCAATTTTGGCTAAGTATGGAGCATCCTAGGCCTTAAGCACATTTTTTCCCCCTAATATTCCAACTATCCGGGATAGTCAGGATAGTTGGGACATTAAAATGCACCCCATCCCTAGCCCCCTCTCTGGTTCATCATGTGACCTCTAATCTTGCTCATCGGGTGTTGAACCTTTCTCTCTCATCCTCCATCCTCACTCAATCATTTTCCACCACTTGTCAGGCTATAAGAGCAGGGTGCATTATACTGACACAACTATCCCATGATATTGGGGATAGTTAGGACACAAAAATATTCCCCACCCCCATGTTGGTTGAAAACTCAAAAATAATCCAGTTGTTTATTCATGGCTTCTTCTTGCCTCTTCTTCTCGTGAAGTGAAAGTGTTGTCGGAAGTTATAAAAACCCAAAGTGACTCTTACCCATCTCATTTTTCCTCAAGAACTTCATGAATTTTGAGTAAAAACCTCCATTAAACCTAAAAATGTCCATAAAATCTGATAAATTCAGCAGAATGGCCATATGCATCAAAATTTTAAAAAATCATATCTTTTAAACCTGTGAACAAAATTGGGTGAAATTTTCTCAGTAGCTTCTCGTTCCAAGAGCCTTAAAGAACATTGTAGTAGTAGACCATAGGATTCTCTAAATAATTAATGGCAGTAAACCTTAGCTTGAATCCCTAGAATCTACTTTTTCAGTTTCTGGGCATTTCGGTGGGCAGATTGAGCTAAAATTCAGAGCACGAGATCATAACGAGGAGCCTAATCCAGTGATGTCATTTTCGTTGTAACCTGAGGTGCAAAATATAGTTTCTAAAAATAGTAAGCACATGGTGCCCTATATTTCTAAAAATAATAAATTACTAAAAATAGCAAGTCCCCTCATATTAGTGCATGCATAGAACATTGAAAATGAGAAACTAGGCAACCTTTCCAAAATAAAATAAAAATAAAGCAAAAAGCAAAAAACAACTTCCTAAAAATAGAAAGTGTCTAAAAATGGAAAAGATTTGTCAATGAAGTTAAATTGAATATGCTAGAGGGCTGAAAAGGTCAAAGTTGAGTAAAACAGTCAAATATTCCAAAATAGCAGGTCTTGTTCCCCACCTGCTAAAAATAGAAAATCTTCGTTTTGAGTACATAAAGTTGTAGTAGGCTATGTTTTCAATTATCTCACTAATTTTTGACATCTTTGTAGGGTTTCAAGATGTTTTCCTAGCCAAAATAAGTCAATTCATCATTCATAGAGGTATTTAGTCATTATTCTAACCATAGTAGCAAGGTAAAACATCGACAGGAACAACATGCAAGATCCAAGGACATTGTGCAGTCAAAGGAGATTTGAAAGAAGCCAAGATATCATTTAAAATTCAAGAAAAATAGGTCATCACAACCATCAAGCAGGTTAGAGCCGCCCACGCCCGTTCAGCGAGCTGGCTGAGTGAGCTCAATAAGTTGTTCAAAGTGAGCTGAGCTAGTTGAGCTCGATGAGTTGGTTGGGTAAGCCGGGGGGAGTTGGTTGAACCAAGCCAAGTAAAGTCAATCAAGAGTCATTTATTGCAACATATTCCTCTTCAAAGGTATATAGTTATGTCTTCCCCAATGGTAGAGCTTCCCCACGGTTATCAAGAGTTGTCTCCACAACAAGATCCTGAAAGTGTTTTGATGACCGATATCATGTCAACTCCCGAAGAGCCATTTTCATGGATTCAAGAAATGCTTAAAAGTGGGCCAAGGAAAATGCAACTCACTATCGTGCCCAGTCTCACAATAATCTCACGGACACTAAAGTTAAAGCGAAGAAAGAAATCTTAGACAATATCTCACTTCTTCAGTGGAGTTTTGCGTAATTAGTATGTTGACATTTCCAGGCCTAAGATTGAAAAGCCTATCGAGGACATGACTCCAACGGACTACGAGTTGAGCCACATATCATTGGGTCAAGCTTTGCATGTGGGTGACTTTTATCTGTTCAAGGAATTTGCTTCCCACCTCGCCCAAAATGAAGAATACGAGAAAACAATTGTGTAATTGGAGGAACATGTAAAAGCTCTCAGTGCTTACATTTAACCCTTCTTAGAACCCAAATCAACATCATCTATTTTGATCAAAGACATCACTCTAATCAACAATGTTGAGCCAGAGGAAGTAAAAAAGGCCCAAGGATACATGATGTAGGGGAAGGCTAGCGAGAAATGGGTTGAGAAAACCATCAAGCAAGGAAAGGTATTATTTTTGGATGTCATTTTTCTCATCAAGTACATCCTTACAAATTTGTCAGAAGTCAAGAAAGCAAAGGATGAATTTACACAAGATGTCAACCATTTGGATGAGATGTTTCCACTGGTATCTGAGATGATATCCTTTGACTCTCACATCCTCGTGCGTAAGAACGTGTTCGCATCTGCTGCAAAGAACTTTTCTCAAGTTTAGATATGCATCATGGACATGAAATATGTAATGCTCAAGATTGCAATATTCAAGTTGGACTCTTATGGACAACATGTTTTTCAAATCTTGAACGATGTCTGCAATTTTTTTCAGAGACTTGAGTTCCCTCCGCTCACTGAGGATTCATCATCAGAAAAACTCATTAATTCCTTTTAGGAGTTGGTTAAGAAAGAGGCACGTGACTCTCTTTCCTTCAATGAAGACAACTTAGAGTCCCTAGCCAACATCAGAAGTTACATTTATGTAATTGCAATGGATTGCGAATAATGGCTTCATTGATGTAAGAGGATCAATGATGTCCCCGAGAAATGGACCAAGGGGTTGGGTTGCGTTTGCATTCCAGAAGCAAGTAAGTTAGTACTAGCAGTAACTCAATTCAACAAGGATTTCAAGGAACAAGAGCCCACTCCAGAGACTCGTCATCAGAAGGAATGAAGCAACAAAATTATTCATAACAGGGAGATTCATCATTAGACACAGTAAATTCTTCTTTCCCTCTTTCTCCCCCTTCCTCCTCTCCCCTTTCTAATTCCTTGTTGAGCATAATAATTGTATTTTGTCTCATTCACTTAAGTGGCTTTATAAAGTCACATTGTAAAAGTCCCTTTAATTTATAAAAAAAAGAAACTTATTTCTCATTTCCTAGGAGGGTGAAAAGTCACAAGTTGAATGAGACCATGAAGAGTCATGTGGGGGGTAGGTGAAAAGTCAATTCACATTGCTATAAATTGGGATGCCTTCTCCATTCCAAAGTAGCCTAAAAATCCTGAAAAAATGCTAGATTTTGATAACATCTATGTTGTATCAATTGTGGATTCTTGTTGTTGAGCTTTATATCATTAATGTATAAGAAATAAGAGCTACATTTCTTCCATTCCCTTTCTCGTGTGTTCTTCTATCTCTCTCTTTTATGCACTTTGCAAGCATAGTGTTGGAAAGGGACTTTGCATCCTTGATAGATGAATCTAAGGAACTTGGTGTCTTTAATTCATTGGTCCCACTTACTTCATTTTTTTTCTTCTATATTGTATGTCAAACTACTCCAGTTATTGGGTGTGAACTCTACATTTGGCCTACTCACAACGATAACCTTCCTTTGTCTAATTTCTCTCCTTCACCCCTCATCGTTGTAATTTCCTCCCTTATACCCCATACAAGCACTTTTCCATAGGTTCAGTGGAGCGTTCTAGTGTGATCCTCAGCATATTTGGCCACCCCACAATAATAGATAGCATTAGATCATTTTATGTTAATAATGGGAGGTGCACCATTCAATGCAGAGGGGTTTATCCCCATGAACTTTGGTGGAAAAACCTAGTTTTCCATATCAACAAATTTCCTCACCAACATAATCATAGGCCTATGATACGGCATAATGATAATAGTACCAATCAAAGAGTCTAGTGTATGATCATAAGGAAGAGGCATAGATCAATATGTATGGTGCACTTCCAAATTAGATTTGGTAATATTATGATTAGGAAGGAGGTCATTGAAAATATTAAGCTTAAAATTATCATTATAGGCTTAGATTTCTCATGGGGTGATACCCATTCAATATCATTTGCATCAATAATATCTTGGATAACATTGTGAAATTTAATAAAATAATTAATAGAATGGCCAACACATCTATAATAATCATAGTAGACATTAGTGTTTAAATGTTTACCATGAGGCTTTCTTGTATCATCCTCTAGAATCAGAGGGATAGATATAAGGTTACACTCTAGAAAATTTTGAAGGACCACTTGGGATGAAGAAGGAAACCATTTGAACTTCCACCTAGGAGAGATTGTAACTTATGTTTTATTAGTTGAGATACAATGTTAATAGTAGATTTAGCATTGCTCTTGTTATCATTAGATTTTCCTTTGAAATTAGGGGATTATATGTTAATTTCAAGGGGCTTAGCCTCACACTCTTTCATTGTGTTGCACATAGTGATCAAATGACCGAAACTTGTCAAAGATAACAAATTCTTGCAAAGGAGCAAGAAGGCTTTGAGGGAATAGATCTTGAAGCTCATTATCAGCTAGGATATTGTTCATCTTAGTAAGCATAGTCTTGTAGTGCAAAGAACATAATCACTAATGGGATCACTGGAGCCTTGTTACATCTTAGACATTTGAGCATAGGATACCTTGTCCCCAATATTGATGGAAAATTGTGCAAGGAATTGATTAGCCAAAGGGGTAAAAGCCCGTACTAAATGAATGGGAAGATCATAAAACCATTGCAACACAAAATCCTTGAGGCTTCTAGGAAAGAGCTTAGTAAGTAATACATCATTGTAAGCATAATCTAAGCAAGCGGCATGGAAAACACAAAGGTGTTGTTTAGGATTGTTTTTTCCATCATAAATAGGAAGCTTAGGAGCAACAAAACTAATAGGCAAAGGATAGGAAGCTACTTTAGGTGCAAGTGGGTTGTGAAGTAATTGAGTAGAGTCCATGACATTAGAAGAGGTAGAGGCACCTTGTTGTAATTGTAAGATTTGAGCTTGTAAAACTATGAACAAGGGTTTCAAGAGCTTGTGTATTAGAAGAAGAGTGGGAAATATAATAGATGTGGGGATAGTTGTAGACATATGAATAGACATTGTAACATTGCGAGGGGGGGTATTGGTTACCACCGATGATACAGGCACCGTAGAGGTAGTAATAGTAGTTGTAACCACAATGGAAGATGTGACGGTTGAATTAGGGCTCTTAGATGCATCATATATGCTTGTTCTCATCTCTAGAAAATGTATAAGAAGGGCATCAATGTGCTGAGGATTTTTTCATAAAAAGTGTGTGAATTGTATTTCATCATCCTCAATGAAGAGCATTGGGTATTGACATTCATAATCATTATGGATAACTCCTCTTGAGAATGCCCAACAAAGATAGTAGAGATGGTATTAGCAAAGGCAAAAGCAGTAGGGTAAGTGTGAGCATAATTATTATCAATCATCTCATTATAAGCCTCACATGTGTCATCACACTCATAAAAGAAAGAGGCATCATACGTATCATAAATCTCTTCATATAAACCGATATCGCCGAGAGAATTAAATGTGGGCTCATCAGTATATGAATAAGCAAAAGGTACTGCATAAGTAAGCCATGAAAGCACAAAAGATAACAAAGCCATAGGATGAGCAGGACATCATACAACTAAATAAGGATAAAGCCTAGGGCCACCTAAGGTTTGATCAATGAGTCAGGTTCACCAAATTTTTACACCCTAAATAAATAAATAAGGGTTTGGTATTAGGTTCTTTCCTTATTTATTTAAAAGCATAAGGGTTGTATAAGTTGTATATTCTGAATAATTAATAAACATTAATGTGCCAAATTATAATATAGCTTTTAATACAATGTGTGATATAGAAACAATAGAAATGATTGCTTAAAATACAGGGAAGAGTGCACTTAGCTAGATAAAGAGGTACATGGATATGATTTGGGTGTGATCTGGGTGTGCAAATTAGTAAGGATTTTGAAGTGCTTCGTCTCTAGAACTATGACTGCAAATTGGACTGGTATGAAATTGTATAGGATATGTTGGGGTGTACGGTTGTATGGTCTAGATGCTGTACGGTCTTCAACAAGGATATATTGGGGTTCTATGCAACTTTGGTGGTTGTTGGTGGCCTGGAAATATGCTTCGATGTCTGATGCTAGGGTTCGTCAATGTGTGAAAAACTCTTGTAGTGACTTGTAATAGATAAAACCCTAGATACCTGCACTAGCACTTCATGAACATGATTAGATAACAAAAGGAGAAATTTGTGTAGGTGGAGTTGAACTGATCCTAATGGTCAATCAACCCTTCTGAATGAATCTAAGCATGTATGTACTACATCCCCTTACAAGTGGGAGAAAACTCCATGTAGTTATTCCTAGTGTATGTGTGAATTGTGTATGCAAATCTAAGCCAACCCCCAATGTTGCCCTTGTGTCTCTTGACACAAAGAATAGTGGGCATAACTATAGATAAAGTAGAATGTACCGTGCGTGGTAGTGATATAGTGTGTTTCAGATGCTATATTGATTCCCTTTGTCCCTTAGTAACTTTAGGAACACTTCGTATTGAACTGAACTTACTATTTCGGCTCAAGGACCTTTAGAGGCTTGTTTATGATACGTAAGAAATCCTTGAGTTATTTAGGAATGCATTTTTCAACAATTTCTCTTCATAATGACAGGTGAGTTCTTAAGTGTTTTATACTTACTTATATATGTTTTCATGTGTTAATTATTGTATTATGACCAACCTATAAGATAAGAAAAATCCATTAAGAGATATCAAATTAGGAAAAGAGTTATTGGAGGGTGGGAGACTAGATTATATGGATCAACTAAGACCATAGTACAACCTAGTCCCAGACCATACAATTATGGACAAGAAATTTATGAAGTCTAAGCAAAACTCCAAGCGAGATGCCAATGAGTGATATACTACTTTGGATGCATGTAACTAAGTATGTGAATGAACGAGCAATGTGTAGAGTTAATAGAGTCATTTGGGGGATAGAGAGACAAGACAATCGTGATTAGGATGTATGTACAAGTCATAGTGTAAATATAAATCCAAACTTATCATTGGAAAATGATAATTTGTTAATGTTATGTGTCTACACCTAGATATGGTCTTTGAAAACCTCACTCCTCCATGATAAATTACAGTTGTTGGGAAATTATTCACCTTCAAAACCCTAATGTTGCATAGCTATTTTGACTAATTACATATTGTGCATGAGGGTTCTGAGCGCATGCGAGGAAGGTGTGAAGGGGCACACACAGGCTAGAATTGATAGCATGTGAAGGCTCACGCCTAATTAAGAAACCTCCTAAACATATCCAATTTTGTGGACCACGAGCTAAAAATAGACAAAGATGAATTAGAGTGTCGATCAAGCAACATTCCATATAAAGATAAAATTGAGGATACTTGAAGACCGAGGAATGTCTGTTTTTGGATAAAGCTCATGAAAAGAGAATATGAAAGATCATGCAAGGGTCGATCTAATAATAGGATTAAAGTAGGTTTTATTTATAGGGTTAATATGTTATTAGGATTAATATAAAAGCATGCACACTTTATGAATTTTTTAGATGTACGCATGGCTATTTTGAGCATGTGGTCTATTTTGAGAATGCATAGGCAGTGAAGGGAAAATATCCACCCCTGTGTGTGTGTGTGTGTGTGTGTGTGTGTGTGTGTGTGTGTGTGTGTGTGTGTGTGTGTGTGTGTGTGTGTGTGTGTGTGTGTGTGTGTGTGTGTGTGTGTGTGTGTGTTCTATGGCATTGCTTTACGGATGACATGTATGAGAGATCAATAATGTTAGGCGGTTCTGATATACTTGTGCACATGACTCTGTATTTTATGGTATTGATTATTATGTGATAAAATTTAGTTATGTAAGACTCTATTATTAATGGATCATTATGGTTATATTATGGTGATTTATGTGTTTGAATATGGGGACTACATGGTGCAATTGATCTTAATTATTATTTGATCTGTATGTTTCCTTATTATGTGTGTTTCCAATTGAATGTATGAAATGAGTTCTAATGACTAGATGAACACTTGGCTATCTATCATCATGTATCTTCATGTTATCATCTTGACAAGCATCACAAAAGATGGACTTGGTAGCTTTTCATGATTCGGGTGAGCATACAGATATATCTAAATGAGGTGTTAATGCACATAAACAATTGAGGGAAATAAAAGACTACATTTTGGTTTCATTTTCAGGACCTCTTTTCAAGTTGTTTACTAGAATGTTGCTTGTAGATGGTGTATCGGTTGACTTTGGAGAGCATTAAAATCTAGGTATAAAATGGTCAGGATCAGTTTGCGTGGAGATATAGCACTGAACCTGATTTCAATGCACTTCATTGGCTGTAAGTTAACCTTTATCATGAGTGCTTTGAAATTTCATTTCATTTCTTTCTAGTAGAATTGTATAAGTGGTTGGAAGCATATGTAGTAGGAAAGCATTGGGGATATAGGCCGATACTTTATACACAAAAATATTACCAAACTCTTATTTATGTTGATGTGGAGTGGACTAGAGTTGTAGATCATTGGTGGGCTGGAGTGTTGCGCAATTATAGATTGGAGTATGTTATTTCTACTTATTTGTGTCTAGAGTAAGTTGAGTTTAGATTCTTACACAAGCCCATAGGATCTTACTTGCACGTTATACCATTATCAATCAAGATTTTGATAATAGAACTTGATCTAGAGCACCTATCCATGGCTAATTAAACCCCCACCATGCACAAGGGCAGGAGCAGGTGTGGAGAAAGATGGAGGAATTGACAATAGAAATGTAAAAAGAGGAAAGACATCTCAAGTTTAATGAAGCACAAGAGAGGAAATTGGAAAAAAAGGTAGATTGAGGAGCTAAAGGATTTGAGGAGAGAGATGGATCGTGAAGGATTTGAAGCTCTCGTAGAAGATGAGGAGACTTAGCATCTAGTTCTCCCAACATTGGGTAATTGTAACAAAGAATCCCTTTCAGCTTCATATGAGAATGCATCAAAGGAAAGCATGAGGATTGTAGGTGCACATCTAATCCCACCTAGCCATTGTGCTTTATGTTCCAAATCTAGAGCATCCCCAAGGTGTGGGACCTTTTTTTCCTTGGGATGAACCTCTGGAGAAGGATGACTTCCTTTGAAACTTAGTGCACTTGATTTGAGACCAATGTGTAATGCTATAACACTTGAAATACAAATTTTTCTTGAGATAAAGGATAGAGAAAGGTTTAACATACAACAACTAAAATGGTGATGCACCAAGAATAAATTGAATAAAAAGATCCACTTTGTTTGCACAATCACTATTACAAAACAACATATGACATGCACATCTCATAAAATATTTTAAGCATTGATATAACTGAATATAAAACTCAAATAACAGAAAGGAAGCAATATTTTCCACAACTGAAATATGGAGATTTTATATCACATTCCACATAAATTGAAAATGATAACTGATTTAAAGGAAAATTAATCCATCATACCCAAGGAATTAACATTCACAAGTGCTAGATAAATCAATAAATTACACAATATACCAGATACTTGACGACAAAATATTGTTTTGAATATAATTAAAAGGCTCAAAGCTTGTTCTTGAACTCTCTCAAAACTAGAGAGTACTTTCTCAAATGATCCAAAAGTCCTTTAAACCATAATGCAACTAACTATTTATAGACCAAGGAGGTTGAGTGATTATAGCTCCACCCCTAACTAACTAAATACTAAAAATATAGTTCCATTAATGTCTTAGGGAACAACCTCCCATAAAAATAGAAAAATAAGTTACACAGGTTTGATCAAGTCAACCTTGCAACTTTGACTACTTCTGAAGCTTGGAGGCTGTCCATCAATGGCTGCCAAGCCTAGCTAGGACTGGTAGTATCCTTTTCTTCTTGGGGTTCTTCTTCATTCTTCTCCCATATGGCTAACCTATCCTTGTAATCAATGAATCCTTTGATGATACCTTGGACCTCTTCCTCTTCTGGTCCACATGCATATTTATTTACCACATCTGCAATTTCAACTTCTTTGGCAACTTTAGCTGGAAAACTTTTACCCTTATTCATGACCTTCTTAAGTTGAGTTATTAAATTCTGATATGAAACCAATTTGTTAATGGAGTCAATGCTAAAATTCTTCATTACATATTCATCTTCCTTAACCAAATTTTAAAACTATCCATAACTTGATCAATAGGGAGAACATCAACGGTCTCCTTGATAAATTTGTAGTAGATATTTTCAAACTCTTCTGAAATATCACTCAATCCATCAACTGCTTCAACTTGTTTCTCGCCTAACTTTTTTGTGAGACCTTGTAATATGTGTGCCCTAAATTCCATGGCCTTCTAAAATTCAAACAATTTTGAAACATATTCAACTACACCCTCCTTCAAGAGAAAATATGAATCAACCTCTCTATATTTCCTTCTAAGTATTCAAAGTTAGATCCAAATTATTATAATCTTTAGTGAGAATATCATCCAACTTCATCACGGAAATCTTCTCAGCATACAAATAATTATATAAATCAATAGTTATTTTGATTAATGGATCAACATCTTGAATCATATATTCCATCCATGTACCAACCACTCTTCCTTTCTGACAATTTTTCTACCACATGATAGGAATTATCTTCAAATGCTTGAAGAAATGGAAAGGGCAGTTGTAACTTGCACCGGTTGTGTAATCTTAGTGAGAAGAGTAGTGAGATGCTCAACTTTTCCTTTCAATCTCATCCTTGGTTGCCTTATCTTTTTCATATTTCTCCAAAAATTGCCTAAAGCCACCTGTACATCTTATTTTTCACCTTCGTGATTATTTCTCCTAAGAGTGAACCTATAAATTTGGTAGTCCACTGTTGTAATTGTTTCCTTTGTTTTATCCATGGCAGGAGTAGTTATTTCAATGAACCTTTCCCCAAATTGGTTAACTAATAGGTTAGATATAACCTTGGGTCTTTTAGCTTGTGTCTTGGCAGTGAGATCTAAGGCACTCAAATCAATCACATCAATGATAAGCACCTTTTATTTTTCTTAACAGTTTTACGATATATCCATTCACGTATAGAAAAAGATGATGCAGAAGACATCAAAGGCATGGTTATAATAGAACTTTGAACATTTGACAGTATAATGGCACTGGTGGTAATTATGGAAGGTGGTAGGGATGTAGTGACAATAGAAGGTGTAGTGGACAAAATAGCCTCAAGAGTAGATGAAATGGAAGTGGAAATAGGAGGGAATTGTTGAGGAAGTGGAGTGGAAAATGGAGATCCTATTATTTCTCTGAATGAGAGTGTAGGGAGAGAGGAAAACACTTGAGCCATGGATGGAGATGGAATGGAAGAAACATAGAGTGAAAGAAATGGAAGATATTAAAGTGGATTTGAAGGGGGAAGGTGTGAGAGAGGAAGAATGAGGAAACTATGATACATGAGAAATAACTGGTGAAACACTCAAATCAACTACTTCAGTAGGATGCAACTCTGTAGATGTGAATTTGGCAGAAGGAGCCTCAACAAAAGACCCTGAACCCTTGAGCACAAAATAAATCTTGTGTGGTTTTGTAATGGGCCTTTGGGTTGACCTTTTACCCTTAAAAGGAGTAGGATGACATGTCATTGAAAGCTTGTACTGATCCTGTAGGTTGATCTGACACTTTGGGTGAGATTCCTAAAGTTGTCAGATATTCATAGGTTCTCCTTAGAATGGGGGTCACCCTATCTTTTGTGTTGTTGCACTCTATATTAGACCAATTTATCCAAGGCAATGGTTATTAGCAACATTATCTCCTTTTATAAGTAGGATCTAATACATGCATCATCATCCTTTAAACCCTTCAGGGACATCTGCAATCCCAAAGTGAACAACTTCACTCAAATTCAATTCTCTCAAATTCCCTTTACCTCACAATGATTTCATCTCGACAATGAATCCAAATATCTTCAAGTTGGGGAATATGCACACTAGCTAGCCCCATTCTTCCAAACTTATCCCAATCATCGAAATTAGAACTTGGATGAAAAGTCTTTAGAGTAACTTGAGACATTTCTCCCTCCACATTCTTGGCCTTGTGAATATTTGCACATGAATATCTCCCTATAGTAATAGGAAATTGTACTCCTACCTTATGTCAATTATGTTGGATTTTTTGAGAGTCAAGTAATTAGAAAACTAACTCTAGCAACACCCACTTATTCATTAGGACATCTTGGTAATTTACTTGGAGCTCCTGAATCCTAGTACTCTGATATAGGTAAATGTTGGAAACTAAAGATAAATTCCTCCCCATTCCCACACTTCTTGCCAAGCCTCATCTGAAATTATATGATTATACAAATATCCTTATCAAAATAATACAATAGAACAACGAAAAGGTGTCATTCACTCTCCTGAAGTGTTTGGAACCCTTCTTCCATGGTGAGCTGTGGGTAATAGTCGTATATCTGAAAAGAGCTTTTGATTCCCTTTGGATCTAACCTAGGATATTCTCTCATTGCATATTCAGCCACATAAACCAGATAAGAAGTCATAAAGAAGTTCTTGAGGTCAGCACATGTCTTCTAATTGGAAACATATTGAATTTATTATATGCTCATCCCACCAGAATAAACTCCTTATTTTCTTAATCATCGTATATGTATAGAAACATCCACTCTTGAAAATCTCTAGCTGCAGGGAGACCATGAACCTTACTCAAAAGTGTAATTATGTCATTGACCTCCTATTGAATGAAATTATGAATGTGGAAGTGTCTTTAGGAATATTTCTTTAGACATGGTGCCCTTATTTTTAGTCTCACCCAAATCTTGGTAAACAGTACCTTGGTGTAAAATTTGTTTTCTTGGTACCCAGTGTTCAAGTGTAGACTCAAGAGAAATTATGGCATATCCCTCTACATCAGGGAGTTTAAAAATATCCTCAAAGAAATTAGTATCCAACATGATAACAACATTCCATCATGATCTCTTACAGTAAATGGTGGCCTTGTCAAAGTGTGAGGTTGCGGCTAGCACAAATTTAGGGACATTGTACAGATGACAGAAAAGTAACTGTAAGAGGAAGCCCACTATCATAAATCACTTACATCCAGGGATTCTTGCTTTTGGCCTTAACCCTTTTCCAAAATTCATCCATATCTATATGTCTGAAATCATGTCTTTGATATTTTCTAAGTCTAAAGATAGGAAAGGAGGAGACACCCCTAAATAGGTATACTTCATCTTATCATTTCCTTTTGAAGAAGAAGAAGACATTAGCTTGTTTGAAAATTTACCAAATTTGGAATTTAGAGCCTTGTGTATACACACTGAGAAACAATCTGTGCCCTCCCAGACTTCCAAAAATCTGAAATCCAATTTCCCAAATTTTTAGACTTTTACAAACTATCTGAAACTTCAAAAAGTCCAAAATGTGATGGAATTCTGAAATTTTCTAAAATCTCAAAACTGAAAATCTTTTAAACCCAAAATTGAATTTCCAAATACTTCATTCTCCAAAAATCCAAAACTGCCAACTTTTGAAATCCAAAAGTGGAAACCTCTGAAATCTAAAGTTATATTTATCCAAAGCTCCAAAACCCCAACACCTTTGATTTCCAAAATCAAAAACCATGAAGACAAAGATTTGTTTTTTGAAAACAACAAAGTTTGAAATCCAAAACAATTCCAAAGCATCTAAAAAATCTTGAACTCTGAAATGACTTAGACTACAAATTTGAAACCCTGAAATGTGAATGTGAAATAGCAACAATTCTCTTTAGGCTCCAAAATACAAGAAACTTTGATGACTACAAAATATGAAGCTTATAACTTCTGAGTGCAAATGACATTGCTCAAGCCAAAGGAGACTTGAGAATAAGTTAAACATAATAGTAGGAGCCATGTCATTGGGATAAAAATGAAATCTACAAAAAATAATGAGGAAGAATAACCTTAAACAAGAAAAGGAAGAAATCAAGACCCTAATATGCAAAAATGAAACCAAAACAAAACCCATAAACCAAAAATAAAGAAAACATAAAAAATTACTTTGAAAATATGACTTAGAAGCATGGAAAAAACTTCAGTAAAAATCAAAGCATCATAATATGTTTACCATGTGAAAATGATAGGTAAAAATTGGCTTATTTATAGGTAAACCAAAAAATTAATGCCCAAATACCAATAGGTGTGAGGTTTTTGAGCATTTAATTTTTTGGAGGTCGAAGTTTGAAATTCCCACGTGACAATTTTCAAGGTAAACAACCTTTACACCTCAAATCCTGAAATCCCGAAGACCTAAAAGTCTAAAGTTATGAAATTTTAGAACTTCTGGGTTTTCAAACTTCAGAACTTCCTTCTCATTTTTTTATAAATGAAATCCACTAAATCTCTGAAACTTGAAATTTTGAAGTTTCGAATTTCAAAACTTGGGAAATTTTCAAAGTATTTTCACAAAAAGGAGCATAAAACTCTGAATTCAAAAACCCCTAGAAGTCTAAATTTCAAACTTGTAGAACATGACACTCTGCAAGCAAAAACCATAACTGTGAAAAGTTAATATCATAATTGCATAAAGAAAATTCGAAATCTTACTCTTTATTCTTGCTCAATACATAGGAAGTATTACATCCATTTAAATAGGAGATGTTGTTCCTATATTTAAGGAGATATAATCTCCATAAATATCTCCACACATAACTCCTAAAACAACTCCATGCTATTATACGTGAGATTTTGTTTTCTCACAAAACTAATATTGTTAATGATTTGTTTACTCAACAACTCATAACAATATTTACTCACCCACTCATAATTACATTTACAATAATGTAATTAATTATTACAACACATATTATATTATCCTAGATAATATAATCACTTACATAATATTCTATGTTCACACTACAACATAGATATTCCTAACATTCGCCCCCTTAGTGTGAACATGGGGTAAGAGCTCCTGGAAACATCAACCTTGTCGGAGTATTCATTGCTATTGGATCTTGCTATCTAGATCTTGCTGCTAATGATCATCCTTGTCGTATGAACATCTTCATCGACTGATCACCTTCCACCGAAGTACCTTCCACCGAAGTATGGCAGTCAGAGGACCGTACGACAGTCCCGTACGTAGATGATTTTCCCCTGTAAGCTGAGTCATGCAGTTTGCTTCTTCCACACCAAATAGACACTCAGGAACTGTTGTTAGTCTATGTGAACACATTAAAATCAAAACATGAAACTAGTTTCACCCCCTTGTGTATAAACACACCACATAACTGAAATAAAATATCACCACATCTGTCTGCGACCCCATCGTTGGTGAATGACGAGAGGACGCTGATTTTCCTCCTTCCTCCATTGCCTCCTTCCTCCAACAAGAAAAGAGTCTACCATAGGAAATCCTCATCACTAGGACATGAAAGTTCTTCATCAGTTGAGTAGACTTCCCAATCAGTTTCTACTTCAGCTAGAAGGGCTTTCTGATCTATCTTGTCATCAAGAAGATCCTGAGCTCTCTTTTTACAGTTCAGTATTACATGCCCAATCTCATTACAATAAAAGCATTTTATTTTTCCATGTGAAGGAACCTTCTTTGGTTTATGTTTTTCCTTCTTAGATGAGGAGCTCGGTTTGTTTCCTACATATAGTACTTCTTCATGTTCTTCATGATTGCTTTGTTCTAACAATGTAGAAATCACTCCTTCTAGACTAATAGTAATTTTACTCAAAGTAAATACAATATTTGAGTAACTCTTAGGCATGCTATTAAGAAAAATAGCTTTAGCATCATCATCTTTTACATGTTCTTTAATTCCAGCTAGTTGATTTAGCAAAGAACGAAACTTACTTATATGATCTGCCATTTTTGAGTTCTCTTCCATTTTCAACCTGTACAAGCGTTGCTTCAATGTAGTCTTTGCCATTTCAGCTTCAGAACCAAACAATTTGTTAAGAGACTCCCAAATTTCTTTTGCAGATTTTGTGAAATCCACATGATGTAGATAGGCTTTTGATAAGCCCAGACCAATGGTACCCAATGCTCTCTGATCTTTTGCATTCCATTTTGCCAATTCATTTCCTCCAGTGGGTGGAGTTGAATTATACTTCACCACATCCCATAGATCCTTTTCTATTAAATGTAATTGCATCTGTAGTTGCCATGTATGGAAATCTTGTCCTTCAAACTTTTCAATCAGATTTAGTTTCTCCATTATTTTGTACAATACTGATAAAAAAATACAAAATTGAATCAAGTACTTTAAAATTTTATATTGAATACCTTTTAACCTCCAAGCAAGTCAAGAACTTGTATTAACAATTCAACATTATTGAAAATTGGAGAAAACTTTCAGTAGAAGAATTGATGTGCTTAATTTGATAGCTGCATAGTAAAATCCGTATTTCTTCCAAACTACGTTTTGGGTTCTTCTGAAATTTCTTCTGTAGTTTCTTGACCAGCACGTGATTTTGCACACAAAATTATAGAAAAACCCACATCTGGAAACGAAAAATATAATATATTCTTTGAGACGGATCTGATCATGAAAGCACTGAAATTTCTTGCATCAAACCTGCTCTGTTACCAAATGAAAAGTTAATATCATAATTGCATAAAGAAAATTCGAAATCTTACTCTTTATTCTTATTCTCAATACATAGGAAGTATTACATCCATTTAAATAGGAGATGTTGTTCCTATATTTAAGGAGATATAATCTCCATAAATATCTCCACACATAACTCCTAAAACAACTCCATGCTATTATACGTGAGATTTTGTTTTCTCACAAAACTAATATTGTTAATGATTTGTTTACTCAACAACTCATAACAATATTTACTCACCCACTCATAATTACATTTACAATAATGTAATTAATTATTACAACACATATTATATTATCCTAGATAATATAATCACTTACATAATATTCTATGTTCACACTACAACATAGATATTCCTAACAAACTTGTTATTCCAATAAAGCTCTAATTTAAATGATTATATGCGTTAATGCCACTCTTGGTTGTAAGTAATTTTTCATATGCAGAAAAGGAACTTGTCTACAAAAACTTGTCCACAACATAAGAAAATCATTCACAACAAGTTATAACACATTTATGAAGATATTTTGAACATGAAGTGATGGAACGTAAGTCCTTATGTGCCATTGGAGAAGTAGTTACAACATAAATGTGGAAAACTGAGAAAAAAAGCAAAATGAATTTTCCTCCTTAAATTTTGTAATAATATATGGTACGCTTCAGAGAGCGTCAAACTTGGCTTGCATGCCTATTTTTCCCCTATCAGCATCTCATTTGAGAACTAAATTTTCCTCTTAAAAGTGTTTATTGGGTGCCTTACTGTCAAAATATTTCTTAACTTGAGCATGATGTTGCTCCAAAGTCTTCATTTCCTTGTTCTAAACTTCTTCAAACTCTATTAATCAACAAACCTGACTGTCATAGGATCATTTTCCACAACCTCAAGTTGATGTGCTAACTCCAAAGAAGGTAATTTTAAGGATAGCTGAAGTTTTTCTTCTCTTCCATTATAACAACATCAAAGGATACTTTCTGATATCTCTCTTAGGCATGATCCGATCTGCCCACAAAGCAGTTTTAAGTTGTGTAAGCCAAGTCATTTTGTTAGTTTCCATTATACATTTGATAATCTGTATGAGGTTCTTATTACTAGACTCATCTAATAATTTTTCTTACAAATAGTAATTGGACAAATTCTTGAGATAAACCCCATTTTTAACATCTCACTCACTCAGTTTCAGACAAAGAAAACCCATTACATTATCTGAAATAACTGTAAATGGAACACCGAACCTCATCATTATGCCTTTAAGGAAATCAAGAACAGCCTTCTCATTTCCTTCCTTCAATGCCATGGTCTTTGTCCATTGAGTAAATTAAAGCATTGCAATAAGAACCTACCTATGTATATCACTGGATGAAGGATTAATAATTTCAATGAAATCCAACCCCCATTGAACAAAGGGCTAATCAACCTAAATCGGATGAAGGGGAAGGGCCGCCAGCTTCTACTTTCCAATGAAAAAGGCACATTCCTTACACTTCTTTACCCATAGATGAGCATCTTTGAATAAATCTAGCCAATAGTATCCAATCCTCATGATTTTTAAACAATTTTTTGTGTAGAGTAAATTCATCCTGACAAACCATTGTGAAATTCTTCCAATATATTATTCACCTTTCCTCGTGCTATACACTGAAGGAGGAAACCATTCAAAGCCTTGTGGAAAATAATGCCATCTACCATAACATAAGGAATAGACTAGAAATGAAAACTTCATCTTTGGGTCCTATCCAAGTCAATGAGATACACTCTTTGGAGAAGAAAATTTCTCATCTTCATCAACCAGTTAGTAAGAACATCTTCTTGATGGTCATTAAGGAGCACAATATCCTATTCACCTTTTCACTCCAAATCTGTAGCAAGTTGTTGACACAACCATTTTCCTCTGACTAGTTTGGTAACCTTGATATGCACATCATACTCCATAAATTTGGTAATCCACCTGGCATGTTTCTCATTAATATCTTTATTCAGTAAAAAATATTTAAATTCAGGATGAGACACCATGAGATGAATTTTGTTATTTGACAACATATGTCTAAACTTCTTTAAATCCCAAATGATAGCAAAAACTTACTTTTCAACAAATGAATTCTTAAGCTCATAATCTTTCAGATACTTGCTAAAAATATCAATAGGTTGTTCCATCATATCATTATTGTGTTGATTGGGGATCCCAAAAATACTATCTTGACCTATAAAAGCATAAATAATTAAATCTTTGGTAAATCTAGGATTTTCCAATGTAGGAGCCTGAGAGATAGTTTTCTTGAAGGCTTAAAAGCTCTCTTTTCCTTCCCACATCCAAGAAAAAGGAAGATTATTCTTCAACATGGATTTCAATGGTTTAGCTAAGGCTACAAACTAAGGAATGAATCTCTGTAAAAAATTCATAGCCCCTAGAAAACTCTGGAAACCCTTCTTGTGACTCGAGAGAGATGGGGACAAAATTGAATGAATCCTAGCAGGGTCAATGAAAATTCCTTTTGCTAAAAAAACATCATGCCCCAAAAAATTTCCCTAATACACCTCAAAAATTCATTTCTTAGGATTAATTGAAAACCCAAAATCTTTGCATCTCTTGAAAACATGTCTTACATGGGCAATGTGATTTTTTACATGCTTGGAGTACACAGTTATATTTTCAATATACACTAAGATAATATCACTGATCAATCCCTTAAAGTTCATGTTCATAGCTCATTCGAAAGTATCTCTAGCATTATATAATTCACATGGCATGTTTTTGTACATGTATGTACCCCACTTGGTAAATTCATCTTGAACTGATTGGACTCCTTGACCAAAATTTGGTTACAACCCGAATATCCATCAAGAAAAGAAAATCTTTCAGCTCCTACTACCATTTGAATAATTTTTTCTCCATAGATGGAAGGGGATAATGGTACTGGTTTAAATCCCTAAAGTACACACACAACCAGATCTCCCCAATTTTCTTCCTAATGGGAACTAGATTGGCTACCCAAGAGGAATGCTTGATCAGAAAAATAATGCTAGCCTCAATAAGCTTAGTAAGCTCCTTTTTCATTAGTGGTTAAATCTTGGGATTCACCGGTCTCTATTTTTTTCATTAGAATCAAGTTCCGATGGTATGTTGTGCCAAACCTAGATTGAAACAATGCAGATCCTTATAACTCCCTGTAAAAATGTCATTATACTCTTGAAAAACTTCAACAAAATACTTTTTCTCTTCTATAGTACACACTTTACCAATCTTTAGAAACTTTTCCCTTGCTACCTCAACTTCTTCAAAACAATCTTCTTTGACTACAATGTTAGCACTCTACCTTTTAACCTTGATCATCTGAATTAAAGATCGAATCAAGAGTGACCAACCCTATTGGCGACTTGTTACTATTCAATTGTATAATCTAGTCGATATATGCTTCTTGTAACTTAGCTTGATTTTTTGCAACAAATTCCACTTCTTATTGTAGAAAAAGAATGATTTGTTTGTCATTATCAAAAACTTGCCAACTACCTGCATTATCAAGAACAACATGCCAAATAATTATCTTAATATGTTGTCATTCATCCTTTATGATATCAACTGACAATTCATATTGTGAGCCAACTATAGCAATCCTATCAGCATCCTGATTTGATTTCTAAGAACCACATAGATCCCGAAATCCTCAAAATATTCAATCAAATTCAAAACCCGGTTCTTGTGTGACCTTTGTAAATCATTATTTTATGCACTACGAGTTCTCACCTGATGTAAAACCAATTCACTATATCCAAAAATAGGTAAATATTTGATCCCCCTTCTTTTATCCATGTTGATCAGAAAATACTTGTTAGAGAACACACAAGGAGTCTGCACAAGAGAGAAGATCGGGATCAAGGGTGTGGAAGGATATTAAGGACCCGTGCGTGGAAGGAAATTTCAGCTTTCAAGCCTTGACCGATTTTGAGCATGAAGACCTATTTTTAGAATATGGCATGTAAAACACACCAACAATGCAGAGACGTGCACACCATGCTTTGTCTATCTTTAGAGGAGTGGATCGAAACATTTTACATAGAGATGAGTTAAGAATAGGATTAACACTTCAATTAACTGCAAGAGGTCTATAGATAGCACACTTGCATGTGTGGCTATGCCTAAAAATGGCATATGGCTATCAATAACATGCGGCTTATTTTGGGATAGATAAGCGGTGAAGGGAAAGTCCCCACCTTATATATATGATGTGAGGTACATAGTGGTACTATAAGAGATATACGCATATGACTGAATTATTAAATCAGATCCATACATGCATCGGTATATATTGACATTAATGTAAGGAGCTTCTTTTTTTATTAATAGATTGAATATATTGGTTGAATCTAAGTTTCATTTTGTGTGTATTTGAGTAGTGCATGTTATTGATTCAATCATGATTACTATTTAAATCTTGTTCCTTCATAGATCTAAGTGTAGCATACATTGTAGAATGATGGATTAGTTATGAATCTATATGTTTCTTCCTTCATCACGTAATGTCCTACTACAGTAACCCTAAAAAGGGACCTGGTACCTTTACGCGCTTAGTTAAGGCTGAGTGATGTGTCAGCATGACTAGGGTATTATCTAGTAAATTCTAGGCTGCATCATTGGCTCTGTTTCCAAGACCTCTTTTTCAGTTGTTTTCAGGATGGTTCGTGAAGAAGATGTACTAGTTAACTCTAGCAAGTATTGAGGAATGGATACATAATCTGGAGGAAGAATATACATGACGATTCAGTAGTGGATCTGAGTTTAATGCACGCACTTGGGTTAGAACAGAATATGTATGATAGCTTATATGAGAGCTTTTTCACTATCTTTCTAGTATAACTATATGAGTGGCTTACTACGTATGTGTCTCAGCGAAACTAGAGGTATCACACACTTTTTTGGACACAAGAATAATTTCAGGCTCTTTATGATGTTGATCTGATCTAGACTCATGTTGTGGATATGTGGTTTTGTGGTGTTCTAAATAGTTATATTCTGGAATATTTAATTTTGATGTACTCTTTCCTGGAGGTAGCTGAATTCTGTTTTTTGTGGTATCCAAGAGGAACATATTTATAAGGTATTCTGCTAGTGATCAATATCTTGATGGTAACTTTGAACCTGGAGAGTAAACCAATTACTAACTAAACTTCACCACACATGAGGGTAGGAACAGGTTTGGTGAAAGATGGCATACCTAGCGGTAGAGAGGAAGAGAGAGGAAATGCGGCTTAATTTTAATTAGGTGCATAAGAGGGAGATAGAGAAGCAATGTTGTGTTGCAAAAAGTATGGTTTTGAGGAGAGAGATGGCTCGTGAAGGATTTATAGCTCACGTAGAATATGTGGATCCAGAGCATCAGGAACTCCCCCATTTTGGAAAGCATGATAGATATCCCACCTTGGCCTCACATAGAAGTGTTCCAGCATAGACTACCTAGACTACGGGTGCACATCTTAATCCACCTGGTGACCTAGCCCTTGCACTTGGTTTTTTAGTATCTAGTATGACAAATAACCAGCAAGATAACTTGGGAAGTAGGAGAGCAAGAGTAAGTTAGGGATCAAGTACATCAGTGGAAATTTAGATGGCTTCAATGATATATGGAGGAACATTCTTAGGTGCATCATCCACACAGAATATGAGTGTGCATAATGTTGGATTCACCTCTGGAAGTGTAACTACCTCACAAACTGTAGGGGTTCATTATATTACTACTGTCAGAGAATAGGGGAGTACATCTACAGGTCCTATTCCAACTACAGGTGGAGGATCAAAAGGTATAGGTGGTTCTAGTTCTAGTGGATCTGGTGGTTTTGGAGGTAGAAGGAGCACATGAGGTTCTAGATCAGGTGGTCAAGGTCCACAGCAACCATAGAATATCTATATGGATATGTCTCTTCGTCTCCTAGAATATAGAGGTAAAGAGGATGCTACCGAACATGTGCATATGTGTGAAATCTTGTGGCATGCTAAAGGGATCATGGTTTCTGAGTGAAAGGAAAGTCAATTTGTCACTACATTATAGGGACATTCACACAGATGGTATAAGAAGTTTGACCCTAATCAAACTTGCATGGATTATGTAGCATTGAGGGATGCTTTCTTGAAAGAGTTCCATATCCCTGAGTTTGAGCAGAAGAGTATAAGTGCACTCAAGGATATCAAGCAAGGCACTACTGAGATTGTACGTGAGTACGATGCTCATTTTAAGACACTTCTATCTAAGCTATCTTATGATATTCACGCTAGTCAGCATGCACAATGGTTCGTTGGAGCATTAATTATTACACATTTTAGAAGGGTGTTGTCACATAAGACATACACTGATCTACACTCGTTGAGCATCTCACCTTGCCAACTCATCATCTGGCATCTCACCTTGAAGATTGCTGACAAGCTCAGCACAAAGCACTGGAGGTAGATTTGTGTCTTGAGATAGTTGGGAGCATTGACACTGGCGTTATTCCATTCCTAAAGGTACATATTATAGCTATGGCAAAGTAGTTAGAGAAGCTATCAGCAAATTCAACCCATGAAATGCACTCAGGATATTGGTGTATAGATTGTGAAGTGGAAGGTCACACCAAGGATAGTTTCCCTCATAGATTTGTATGCTCATTAATATTGGATTGTGAGATTTTCCATTTGGATCATGATACTAGTCATTGTCCTTTGTTACAGCAGCACATGATAAGGAAGAGTGTATCTTACTTTTTCAAGATTTACAGGTTCCTGACCCATGATACTAATGATTTTCGGTTGATTGGTCAGACCCAGGATACTATATACATTAGGGTACGAAAGACAAGTATAACAGATAATTCTAATGGTAAGAATGAGCACCAGGATTGGGATCATAATCAAACGTGCTTGTTATCTCCGTTTTGAGTTCACAATAAAACGATTAGATAACCCATACGAAATTTTTGAAGTTTCTTTGACATTTTGACCTCGTATTGAGAAAATCGGGTTTTCGGGTTTTATGAGCAGCTCAAAATGAGTTTTAACATGCTTTATGTCGTCTATCTTCCAAAACCCAAAATCCTCTTCGTATTGAGAAAATCAGGTTTTTCGGACTCCCGGCACATCGGAACATGCCTAATCCAAAACATGTTTTACGCCTCATGCTTTCCGATACCCGAAGTCCACTTAGTCCTTTGTATCGGGTTTTCAGAGCCATGTAACATCTAAACACCTCATGTTTTTTTGCCTCATGCTTTCCGATACCCGAAACCCGAATTGCACTAAGTCCCCTCGTGTCGGGTTTTCGGACCTTTCAAACATGATGACATGGCATTCATGCCGAGTTTTCGGTAAATTGGCACGTGCCGAGCCCAAGTGTATTAATTGCTAATTTTCTCATAAATACGCAGATTTCCACGTCATTGTTACCAGAGTTATTTTTAATTCGTGGATTTTTCGCACCTGCTCTTTCGATTTCGAAACCCGACAACTCGTCGTGCCCGATTAAATCGCCTGTTTTCAATTTTCCATTTCTCCGATTGAAATTTTACTGCAGCAGCCGAATGGTTTTATCACCTCCCAAATGCATGCATCCCAAACTGGGCTACCATGCGGACTAAGTTCGAAGCACGTTTCAAACCAGCCAAAGATTCCCATGCATTGTTAGCTCAGCTCACACATATGAAGAAGGAATCGCATGAAACCTATGCGGGAATTCGTGGCAAAGTTCAACAAGCTGATCCGGAAGATTCCAGAAATAGCTGTACCTACTCTAGAAAACCAAAAATGCTTCTTCATCAATGCTCAACCTCCTGATATAAGCTTTTTATTAAGAAGGTCGGTTATCCCAGATTTGGCTACTGCTTAGTCAACAGCTATTGAAATAGAGGATGATCTTATCTTGGCCGGAAGGATCAAGAAAGACATACCCAAACTCAAAAATCAAGGTTCTTCTCAAGGTAACACAGATCCTATGTTTCAGAAAATGGCTAATGATTTGATTGCTTTAAAGAAGCAAATGTCCCAGCAGGTGAGAAATGTTCCGTATCGGGATATACCTAGGTAGAATTTCAATAATAATAATGGTGCACCTGTCAGAGATAAGCCACGGTTAACTCCTACTCAACCGAGACTAGCAATTGAAGCTCCTCCCATCAATGCAGTAGTGGAAATACTTGATGAAGAAGATGAACCAGAAGAACAAGAATCCCATGAGGCTTTCGAAGCTTCAGGATATGCTGATGAGTCTTATGATGAATCAGTTGGTGACTCCAGCATTGGGTATTTGGAATACGATGACGATGAATGTGCACCAGATGGTCAATCATTTGTTGTCTTCACTCGGCTCCCCAATCTCAGAATCCCATAAAACCTCTTGAAAACACTAAGGAGAAGAATAAGGATCCTCCCATATCTATAGTTAAGAGGGGTACCCCTATGTTTCGGCGCAAACTGAAAGAGAGGTTACCAAAAAAGGTAGCTGCTCCTTATTCTCCTTCTCCTAAGATCAGTGCCTCGACACAAGCTCATGTAATTAGATCTGAGCCTACCATCATTCGTTCTTATACTGCTTTTGACATTATTGATCATGCAAAGAGAACCAAAATTCAAATGTCAGAGGCAGAATACCTTCAGTCGAATCCTGAACAGTTTGAAAAGCTGGCCAAGTTCATCAGGAGTAAAGCGGCCGTTCCATCACCTTCCAAAGGTCTCCTTCCAAATCCTGTTCAACTTCCACCACAGAATAATCTGACCTCTGCTTCTTCCTCAGGAAAGATTGAACCATTTTATTTGTCTCTACTTATAAATGGGTTTAAACTCAGCAATTGCATCATCGACTCAGGGGCCTCTGATAATGTTATGCCCGCAAAAGTGGCCCATGCCCTTGGACTTACTTTGACTAAGTCATATGGACGGTGCTATTCCATGGAAACTAAACAAGTCCCTTTGATAGGTCAAATCAAAGATGCACAGTTTGCATTTGTTGCCTTCCCTGAGAAGAGAGTGAAAATGACTATTCTGGTTGCTGACATTCCTGCAGCTTACGGTATCCTCTTGGGTAGAGGATTTTGTAAAGACGTCGGAGGAGAGATTGACATGGATTGGACCAAAGCTAAGATCCCGGTCAATGGGGTTCATCAGGTTCTTCATCCTGAACCACAGGCAAAGTATTTGGTGACTAAATCAGATGATCCAAAAGCTTAGATTCTTTTCGAAGATGCTAGCTTTGGAAATTACTTCATGACTTCAGAGATACCCATTGTAGATGTTGAAGAAGAAGATCCCAATGCTATTTGGACACTCAAATTTGATGGTAGCTGCTCAGCCTCTGGATCAGGGGCTGGTGTTGTCCTTATATCTCCTAGCTCCGAGATTTTCCCATCAGCTTACAAGTTGCAATTTGATAATACTAATAACACGGCCGAATATGAAGCCTTGTTATTAGGATTAGAATTGGCCAGACAGAAGGGAATCCGAAATCTCAAGGTTCAGGGAGATGCAGAGCTGATTGTCAATCAGGTCAGGGGTATATATCAGGTGAAAAATGATCGGTTGAAACATTACCGGAATAAAGTTTGGGATAGTATAGAATGCTTTGATGCATTTTCTATTAAGGCAGTTTTGAGAGATTATAATGACAAGGCTGATTCTTTGGCCGTATCTGCATCTCTTCTTCTTCCTCATCCTCAGTTCAAGCAAGATACATACTCTATTGAGATTGTATATCGTCCCCAGTATCCCAGATAACGCAACTCATTGGCAAGTGTTCAATGATGATCAACAGGTGTTGGCTTTTCTAGAAAAGGCTGACAATTTCAGTGAGTTATATTTTGAAGGTTCAGAATCAGCCTTCCGTGAAACTATTTCAGATCCATATCAGGAGGTTGATGGAGAATATATCCAGCTAAAAGGCAACAAGATACCCAAAGGTTTGGTTTCTTTGGAGGGCTTGTTTGATAAGCATGATCGTTTTATCCAAAACAAAAGGCAAGTCGAAGGAGCTTCTTCCTCTGAAGTAGATCAAATCAATCTAGGTTCGTTTGATCAACCTCGGATGGTGAATGTTGGGAAATGTTGTTCTCCCGAAGAGAAGGTGAGATTCACTTCGCTTTTGAAGAAATACATCGATGTGATGGCCTGGTCTTATGCGGATTTGAAATCCTTCAAGCCCAAAGATGTACAGCACAGTATCCCTTTGAAACCTGATGTGAAGCCGTACAGACAAAAGCAAAGGCATTACAATCCCAAGATCTCAGGAACTATCCTGGCAGAGATTCAGAAGATGTTAGATGCCAGAATTATTTTCCCAATCCATCACTCCACTTGGATTGCAAACATTGTTCCTGTCAGGAAGAAGAATGGCGAGATCCGGATTTGTGTTGACTTCCGGAACTTGAATCAGTCCTCGCTCAAGGATAACTATCCCTTGCCTATCATGGACCAGGTATTACAAACTGTTACTGGATCAGAAATGTTATCCATGCTCGACGGATTCTCAGGGTATAATCAAGTCGAGGTAACCACAGAGGATCAACACAAGACGGCCTTCACGACCCCATGGGGTACCTTTGCTTACAGAAGGATGCCTTTCGGCTTGATCAACGCCGGAGCCACTTTTCAGAGAGCTATGGACTTGGCATTCAGAGATCTAATGGGCAAGGTCATAGTTGTGTATTTGGATGACTTGACCGTTTTCTCTAAAAAACGGAGTGATCATTATGGTCATTTAGAACAAGTACTTTTGAGATGCAGGCGTCATGGGATTTCACTGAATCCCAAGAAGTCCATGTTCGGGGTGACCGAAGGAAAGCTGCTGGGTCATATTGTGACTAAAGAAGGAACTAAAATTGACCCAGAGAGGGTAAAGGCCATTCAGAGTCTTACCTTACCCACAAGTAAAACCGGAGTTCATTCTTTCTTCGGAAAAGTTAATTTCTTGAGAAGATTTGTACCTGATTTCGCTGACAAAACCAAGGATATCCTTGGAATGATGAAAGGCAAAGTCCCATTCAGATGGAGTGCAGAAGGGAAGCTTTCATTTGAAGAAATCAAAAGGGCAGTTGCTTCCGCTCCTATCTTAGTATGTCCAGACTTCAAGAAAGATTTCATCATGTATAGCTATGCTTCTGCTCACACAGTGTCAGCCATCCTGATGCAGGAAAATGGGGAAGGCATTGAAGCTCCCATCGCATTCATGAGCTGTCCGTTGAAGGAGCATGAATTGAAGATGTCGCAGATTGAAAAACATGCTTATGCGGTGGTGCGAGCGGTGAAGCATTTCAGGTACTATGTGCTGAATTCCCATACTCGCGTTCTCGTTCCTGATACTGCTGTTAAATCCATTCTGACTCAACAAGAGCTGGGAAGTCAACGAGGTACCTGGATAGCTAAAGTTCAGGAGTACGATTTAGACATCAGGCCTACCAAGTTGGTACGAGGAAGGGGCCTGTGCCAATTAATTGCAGAAAATCATGCCGAAGCAGAGTATGAAAAGACTCAAGACACCTCTTCAGAGCTGCCCATGGTGCTTTTTGTAAGTACGACCGATGAATGGTACACGGACATTGCTTTCTTCCTAACTTATGGTGAATGCCCTCTGCATTTAAATCAAAAGGAGAAGAGGACCGTCAAGCTGAGATCTGCAAAATACCTTTTGTGGAATAATGCAATATACAAGAGAGGTATAGATGGTGTTTTCCTGCGTTGTGTTGATAAATCACAACAGGAAAAGTTATTGGAGTCCTTTCATAGTCTAGCTTGCGGAGGACATTTTTCATCCTCTGTGACAGCTTATAAGATCCTACGGGCCAGGTACTATTGGCCTACTCTCTTCCGGGATTCAGTAGAATGGGTGTCCAAGTGTGAGGCTTGTCAACATTTCGTTGGTCGCCCCAAGCTAGCAGCTCTTCCTCTGAAGCCTGTGGTGATTGAAGAACCTTTTCGCCAATGGGGGATTGATTTCATCGGAACATTGAATCCTGCTTCCAGTGCTGGACATAGTTATGTGTTGACTGCTACAGACTACTTTACCAAGTGGGTAGAAGCCGCACCAATCAAGCAAGCAACTTCTGAAGCTGTTTGCAAGTTCCTTAAGGAAAATATAATTGTCAGATTCGGTGTACCTCATAAGATTGTAGCGGATAATGCTTCTAATTTCTCATCACATGAGTTAACTGAGTTTTGCTATGGATTCGGCATCACTCTGGCTCACTCATCTGATTATTATCCCCAGGGTAATGGGCAAGCTGAATCCAGCAACAAGAACCTGGTTACCATAATCAGGAAACTAGTGGATGAAAATCAGAGGACATGGCACAAAGCATTGTATGATGCGTTGTGGGCTGATCGGATCACACCGAAGCGAGCCATAGGGATGTCTCCTTTTCAATTGCTGTACGGGATTGATGCTGAAATTCCTATCTCAGTAGAATTGCCGGCCTTGCAGTTGGCAAAAGCGGTTGAAGATGCGGCTTTTCAGAATGCTATCGAGAAGAGGGTTATGTATCTAGCCAGGCTAGAGGAGGAATGAATTAAGGTGATTGATCGCATTGCAGATCATCAGAGCAGAGTGAAGAAAATTTTTGACAAAAAATCAAAGCAGCGTAACTTTCAGATTGGAGATTTGGTGTTACTTTGGGATAAAAGGAGAGAACAAAAAGGAATGCATGGGAAGTTTGATTCTTTGTGGAAAGGACCTTTCAAAATTCATCAGCTGAATGGTGAAAATAGTTTCCTACTATCATATCTGGATGGAGGACTACTCCCGTTGCCTTTCAGTGGACAACATCTAAAGCTGTTCCACCATTAATGCAAGATGCTCTCTTGCATTGTACATATTTTACTTTTGTTGTGTGTTTGCTTTTGGTTTTCTTTCTTTCTCCGTTTTGTTTTGTTTTGGTTTTCTTCTTGACTCCGTAGCCCAATGGATAAGGCCCTGGTCTGCGAGACCAGAGATTCTGAGTTCTCTTCCTTTGGTTTTACAAAGGAAGTCCCCAGCTGGAGCCAGCTGTTATCTCCGTTTTGAGTTCACGATAAAACGATTAGATAACCCCTACGAAATTTTTGAAGTTGCTTTGGCATTTTGACCTCGTATTGAGAAAATCAGGTTTTCGGGTTTTATGAGCAGCTCGACATGAGTTTTAACATGCTTTATGTCGTCTATCTTCCGAAACCCGAAATCCGCTTCGTATTGAGAAAATCGGGTTTTCGGACTCCCGGCGCATCGGAACATGCCTAATCCAAAACATGTTTTAAGCCTCATGCTTTCCGATACCCGAAGTCCGCTTAGTCCTTTGTATCGGGTTTTCGGAGCCATGTAACATCTAAACACCTCATGTTTTTTGCCTCATGCTTTCCGATACCCGAAACCCGAATTGCACTAAGTCCCCTCGTGTCGGGTTTTCGGACCTTTCAAACATGATGACATGGCATTCATGCCGAGTTGTCGGTGAATTGGCACGTGCCGAGCCCAAGTGTATTAATTGCTAATTTTCTTATAAATACGCGGATTTCCACGTCATTGTTACCGGAGTTATTTTTAATTCGTGGATTTTTCGCGCCTGCTCTTCCGATTTCGAAACCCGACAACTCGCCTTGCCCGATTGAATCGCCTGTTTTCGATTTTCCATTTCTCCGATTGAAGGTATTTCTTTCTCCCTTCTTTGTTCTTGGTTTTTACGGATCGATTGCACGTGGTTTCTTCTCAATTTCTCGCCGAGTTTTGGGGTTTTCCTTCCTTCTTCTTTCTGGAGTTATTTTGAAAAGGGTTTTAGGTTCTAGGGTTTATCTCTTCTGAGACTACCACTTGGTGCTATTTCTTCCAAGTTTTATTATATGCATGGAACATGAATGACAAAAAAGGAGATTGCATGTTTTGGAATTCAATGAAAAACCCTGTTTTTCTTCTCGGGTTTTGAAGATTGTTTTGCAGAGTCGAAGACCTGAAGTGTATCGAAAGTTTGAGGCGTCGAGGTTTCTCAAAGTTCCGATCTCCACAGTGAGTGCCGGGTTTCCCAGAGTTCCCGTCATCAACACAAGTGTCGGGTTTTCCCTGAATTCCGACAGTATCAGACGTGCCGAGGCTTTCCCAAAGTTCCGGCATTACCAAGTGTGTCGGGTTTTTCAGAAGTTCCGACATTTTCAACACATCAGACTTTCAGGATATTCCGACATCCTACTCAGCGTGTCGGACTCTTTTGTTCTTCCGGCATATTCAGCAGATCGAAATTCTGACGGTAGACAACATCTCCTGAGCTTCGAACCTTTCTCCCTTCAACGTTCTTCATGTCGGATCCCGGTCCATCTCAGGAAAAGGCCGAGAAGTCTGGCAGAATGAAATACAAGTTCAAGAAGCCGGAATCTCCATCATACATTGATTGCAACTATGATATCAGAGACACCGAACTCGGGAATATAGACATGGAAGATTTCTGGAATAGGTTGAGGAGTTCCTCCCAAACTCCATGGATGAAAGCTATAGCTGATAGTGGTTTGCCTCTCGCAGCGGCTCTTCCCATGTCTGCTCAGTGTCCAGAATTCATTTTGGCTTGTGCATCCAGTTATGACTCGGCGTCTCGTTCTGTGAGAGGTCAATCAGGTGAAGTAGTGGTCAAATTAGATGGAGGTTATTTTGATGATCTCCTCAAATTGCCTAATTTTGACGAGTATGGAGAGTTGGACATGAAGTCAGCTCAGAAAGCCTGGGACAATGATCAGGAGGACTGTATCAAGCATGTGAACAAGAAGTTCTTGATCAAGGCCAAGCCAGCTGTGTCCAGATTTCCAAGGACTATCCCCAGGAGTGATTTCATCCAAGAAATCAATGACATCATCACCCTGCTGAGTCGGGTCTTTGGTTTGCCCGAATCAAACGTATTTCAAGGATGGATGTATCAATTTATGATCATCATCAAGGAAAATCAGCAGGGGATTGACTGGGGTACTCTCATTAGCAATGAGATTGATTCCCAAATGACAACGGTCTTGTCAACTGGGAAATTTTATATGTCATCATATGTCACATACGCAGCAGCCGGGATGAGGAACTATCCCGGGCTGGATACTAAGGGAAGCAGAACGGCGAATCAGGTTTATCAATACTTCCCTCAATTGACAAAGAAGGGGTCAAAAGATCATTTCAGGAGGGTAAATGATGCCTTTTTCTATGAGAATATCTGCAGGATAAATCCTGAGCTGAAGAAGACAAGAGTCTCAGATGAGGCTTGGGCAGAAGTTTCTAAATGGGGATGTATCTTCGTACAATTCAAGAAGTTTACATATCTTCGGGTGGTCATGTACTCGGGAGATCCTTTTCGCCTGCCCCGATATCCAGGGGATAGACTGATATTAATGGAGTTGGTTAGGCAGCTGTTGGATTTTCATAAATTTCAACAAAGCAAACATAAGGCTGCTGTATCCTTCCCGATTTCTATTGGGAGATACACTTGCTCGACGGTAGTAAAGGCCAAAAATGTTGTCCATGAACTTCAGGACAAATTAAAGAAGCATATGAAGCCTCGAGATGGTTTTGATATCCGAGGAGTGCTCAGGGCATATGGAACCCAGCATTTGCACAGGCCAAATATAGAGGATATTTGGGTGGATCTGCGTAATGAGGTTGCTATTCGCAGAAAGGATCATAGCAGATTAACTATTGCTGAGATTCAAACACTGGAGCTTGCTGATTTACCAGAGGGTACAGGTGACAATGAAAGTGTTTTGGATCTTTCCTATGATGGACTAAAGGAGGATCAATATGTTTTCCCACCTATTGATTGGTCAGCCAGCGAAAAAGCCTCTATTACAGATAGGTCGGCTCTAATTCTTGCTCGCACCAAAGCATGGCTCTCCTCTTGGGGAATGAATTTTAAAGATGATAAGTTTTCAAAGTTGGCTGTTTTAGAGGCGGGGCCCTCCAAAAAGGAAAAGGACAGAAAGTCTTCTAAGGCGCCTATAAAGGTCAAGATTGTCAAAAAGAGGAAAGAAAGAGAAATCTCTTCAATTGTCTCTCCTGTAGAAACGGTGAATGTGCCAGAATCACCAACACCACCAGAAATAGGAGAAATTAATTTGGAAGAAGGAGGAAGCCAGCTTCTGTCTTCACCATTTGCTGATTGCTCAACTGGAGAGACCTTATCTCTTGCATTCAAGGCTTTGGAGTCTGAATCTGCACCTCCTCCCTCACAGCCACTTCTACCTCCTCATTCTCCATCTACTTCTGCAACCATGGCCAGTATTTTCTCTGGGCTTTCACCCCTCTCCGCTGGAACCCAAGTGATCATCAGCACGCCTCCTCCTGTGCCTCTTTTTATTGGATCTACTACCACATTGGTAACTATTCCTCCTTCAATAGTAGAATCTTCTCCTCTTGAGAGTAGAATACCAGTTGCTACAACATGTGTAACTTCCTCTGATACGCCGCAATGGCTACTCGAGCAAACTCCGAGGAAGAGGAAGGTGATTGTGCCCATACCAGCTTTTGATTTCAGCTCACTCAAGGCTCCTACTGCAAAGTCGGCCAAGAAGCCCAAAACAGTTTCAAGGGTTTTGGTGGATGCTTCAGGAGATAAGTTCGCAGAGATTGCCACTCCCACAGCTGACAAAACTAGAGATGATATAACAGCTGCTGATTATCAGGTAACTAGGGTGGCTCTAGGGAAAGTGACAGCAGAAGGGGCGCAACAAGATGCACGGGATTCCATAAACGTGTTGTGCCAAAAGTTGAAAGAAACAAAGGACAGCAGAGACGAGCTTAAGGAGAAAGTGGAGCAGTTGACAGAGGTTTTGCTTAAATTCTCAAAACCCCTTGAATCCATACCACCTTCTTCTGTTCCTGTCGGATTCGATTTCTCATCAGTGCCTACAATTGAGAAGATTGCTAAACAAGGAAGGGTGGTTGATGAATGGGTCCAAAGGTTGCTCCAACAGGGGAAGGAAGTAATACAAGGCGTTGTGAAAGTTCATCAATCTATGGGAGACATTCAGAAAGATGGAGAAAAGATGGATGAGGAGATTTCTCAAGAAATTGGACAGCTTGATTTGACTTATGAAGCTCTCCAAGTGTTAAAGCAAATACCAACACATCTCTTGGTTGAAGAAGGTATTCTCCCTCATACGGATAAGCATTTCCAGCTGACCAAGGCCATCAGATTCAGGGTGAAGATTCTCAACGAAGCCTGCGCTAAGTTGAGAGAATCAAGGGATAAACTGATTGATGGGAAAAGTGATTTAGAAGAAGAGTTGCTGAAGATTTGTTCAAAGGTGTCAGTAGGAAATTCAGGTATACTATCAGCGGATGATCTCTTCAAACAATTCCAAGAGTCTGTTCAGCATGAATCAATGCTCGGATTTGATCTTGAAAAGATGGACCGGTTGGTAAAGATTGAGCATTCTTTGGAGGCCTTAAGAAAACTCAGCAAAGGATTGAAAAAGCTTCCCGGCACTGCCAGCGATGTTCATGAAACCTGTGAAATTTGGAATGATCATTCCACTGCACCTGATGAGAACGAAATGCAAGGCATAATTCGAAAGTTCCAGGAATTTCAGAGCAAACAGTCTCAGCAGGAGGAAGAAAAAGAGGAAGGAGCAAAAGATGATGATTCAGATTAAGTCCCAGCGTTTCATGTCATTTCAATCTTGAAATCGACATGTCTTTTTCATTTCTGTTTCGTCACATTTTTGAATCATGTTTTGACTTGATCTCCTGCGTGAGAATCATGCAAAACAGAACTCTTGTTGAAGCGCTAATTTTTAGGATCTGCCCTATTTTATCTCTACTTCTTTTGTTATAAATAAGGGATGCTGTGCATTCCAAAAGGGTCGAGATTTTTTGGAATATTTAGGGGCTATTGGAAAGAAGAAAAACTTTGTGTTTTCATTCAATCATTTTGAAGAATAGGAATTGATATCGTTTTACAGACTTTGTGTTGTGGAATATATCTTACTTAAGACAGTGTTCTTATGTTCATGATCTTAAGCTATTCTTTGCATAGCATCTTAGTGTTTCTGATTATTTCAGACATTATATTTGTGATCTAAAACTCGTATGATTATTTCGTGCTCTGTGTTTACTCGAAAGAAAATACGTTTCTCCCATTTCCTTTCTATTGCCGCTTCTTTCATTGTAACAGTTTCTGACCCAGTTCATTTACGAAAGAAATACCCTTGAATTTATGAATGTGGATTTCGGGATTTCATTCCAACCCCCAATGGTTAGATTAGTGTGAATACTGTATATATTGTTTACCGTGTTTTAGATTAGAAATAAACAGGCAGCCTCACCTATCTTTGAGGAGGGATTTAATCCCATGTACTGTGGTTGAACCTCATATTTTGGTTTGACAAAATATCCAACCAACAGGTTTTGCATGCAACTTACCCAAGTCCTACTCATTAGAAGGAGGTTTACCAGGATACCATGGAAGTGTTAAGGAATCTTCAGGGTGAAATATAGTACCTAAATGAGTAGAAGAAAGCATCAGAGACAATCCAAACTGATATCGATGATTTGTGAGAAGTGTTCAAAATGTTGTGCTAGGAGAACATTATCCCACTATTAGGAACATGGTTAAAAGGGAACACTCCATGTGTAAGTATTGAGACCGTATGGTAGATTTTGCATGAAAATATTCCCCCTGATAGCATTGATTATGAGAAAGAAATTACTCTGAATGTTGTTGTGGATGGGTGGCTATTGAGAAACATATTGATTGATACAGGTGCGGAAGTAAATGTTCTTACATTAGATGCATGGGTATAAATGGGGAGGCCTCCATTACATCCATCATCTAATGTGTTGTTTATGGAAAACCGGACTAAGTCCACTCCCATATGAGTTTTGAAAGATGCATCTATAACCATACAAGGGCCCAAGTTCACTGGGGATTTTAAGGTATTAGCACTTGTAGAAGTAGACAATTTTCCAACCTTTCTTGGACACCCTTGGTGTTATCTGAATAATGCTGACTTGAGGTTAAATGAGGGGTATATCAGCTTTGAAAACAAGGAGTAAATGGTGTTGATACCTTTGACAGATGGGAGTTCTACACCATATGTTGAGCCTCTAAGTGAGGAGGACTTAAAACAAAGTTTATGTAGACGTTATTCAGGACCCAGAGGTCAATGATCCATCAAAATAAGGCATCCTACAGTGGGAGGATTCTCATTCTATTAGTGATACTACAAGTATTGCTTGCAAAAATTGGGCTCATGGTACATATGAATTATTAGGGCGCGAGGTAAAAAGCGCAGTTGCACACAGGAATGGATTTCATTTGGTATGATGGATAGGTAGCATAGTACCTTGGTATATAGGGGCAGAAGATCTTCCTGCATTTTTTAAGGACATGGAAACATAGTGGATAAATCAAATTAAGAGACAAGACATGTTAGTATATACCTTGCACAGGACAGAAGCACACTGGTGGGTAGTTTACAAAGATAATCTTATAAACTGGGAAGAGATTGGAGTCACTTTGTCTACTAGGTTTATAACAAACAATGCACCTATGCAAATCTGCACTTATCATGGTGATCAACCTGTTTCGCATCATATTCAGTAGTTTGAGAGACTCTAGATAGCAGGACATGAAGCATTACCACCTTCACTCTGGGTGCATTGATTGTACTCTATGCTACAAGGATACACATGCACCTGGTATGTATATGCATAATTACATCAAGAGACTGGAAACTAGAAAAATTTGACTGCAAGGATGATCCAGACCTTTGACTACTTTTCTTCTCAACCTCCTATATAAGAGGCATTAAAATTTGTCAAGTGCTTAACTATGGGAGATAGTGCAAAAGTAGAAGGGCATATTCCGAAATTATTCAGTGAGGTGGAGTTCAAAGCATGTTTTGAAAAGGAAGAAGAAATGTACTCCATACTACTTGAACGTGCTTTCCTTGAGAAATAAAAGGGAAAGATGGTTTACATTGTAGATGATGAGGAAGTTGAGAACCTAGATATTTGACATTCACAGGGGGTGCAGGAGGTCTTGGATAGTGTAGAAAATGATATGTGCACCTATCACGAACCCATGAAAACAAATAAGGAAAATATAGGTTCGGAGGCTAAACCTAAGGAGGCCATAATTGGATACTACTCGTCAAACTCGAAGGTAGCAAAGATCATTGAGTTACTCAGGGATTATCAGGACTTATTACCTCGAGGGTATCATGAAATTAAAGGTGTGCATAAATCACTTGGGGAAATGAAGATAAAGCTTAAGGACGGTGCACAGTTAATTAGAAAGAGACCTTACAGAATGAATCCTAATTTTCACAAAAAGGTAAAAGAAGAGATTGATAAAATGTTGAAATCTAAAATTATCAAGCCCCTTGAGGAGTCATAATGGGTTAGCCCAATGGTGATCAGTATTAAGAAGGATGGACAACTTAGAATATGTGTGTACTACAAGGAGCTGAATGTTGCATGCATCACATATCCATTCCCTACACCATTCATTGAGGAACTACTAGAAGGCGTTGCAGGGCGCAAAATATATTCCTTCATAGATGGGTTTTCTAGGTATCATCAGGTTAGGATTGCTCAGGAGGATCAAGAAAAGACAACATTCACTACTGAATGGGGAATTTTTTCCTATATTGTGATGCCTTTTGGATTGAAAAACATGCCTGTTGTATTCTCACGCATAGTTTTTCAGGCATTCAAATATTTTATTCACAACTTCTTACAGATCTACCTAGATGATTGGATAGTATATGGGCTTATGAAAGATCATTGTGACAATATGCGCTTAATGTTTAAATGATGTAGATAATTGAGTATCTCTTTGAACATCAATAAATACATATTTTCTACAACATTTGGAATACCTTTAGGACATATAATCTACAAGGAAGGTTTACTCGTTGATCTAGCTAAGGTTGCAGTCATTTTAAATCTGGAAGCACCTACCAGTCAAAGTAAGGTGTGTGGATTTTTAGGTCATACAGGATATTATAGAAAATTCATCAAAGGGTATGCCAAAATTTCTACACCCTTGGAAGAATTACAGAAGGGGAAAGGTACATTTTATTGGGGAGAACTGCAGCAGTGTGCATTTGAGATATTAAAAGAGAAACTTACTATCATGCCCATTCTACACTTTCCCTCATGGGATAAACCATTTCATGTGCATGTGGACACTTCTGGGATGGCCATTGGCATTGTGTTAGCTCAACCTGGTGAAGGTATTGTAGATCTTCCAATTTGTTTTGCTAGTAGGAAGCTGACTCCTACTGAACGGAATTATACAACTACAGAGCGTGAAGCTTTTTCAATGATCTATCTATTGCACAAGTTTCGAAAGTACTTGTTAGCAACACCATTTTTGTTTTATACAGATCACATGGCATTGAAGTACTTGGTAAAAAATCCCATCTTATAGGGGCACATATGTAGATGGGTACTCCTATTTCAAGAGTTTGACTTCATAGTTGTGGTGAAGCTAGGGAAAAGAAATTTTGGACCAGACCATTTATCTAGAATCAATTCAAGAGAGGATGCTCAGACAATTTAAGAAACCATGCCAGATGCACATTTATATAGGTTACAATGCACGCCCATAGAATTAGAAGACATTGATGTCTTTCTACGAACAAGTATAGCACCAGAAGGAATGAAGGCATTCGAAAATAAATAGCTTGTTATACACATGGCACTGTTTATGTTAATCAGTGGTGACCTCTATAAGATAGGTAGAGATGAAGTATTACGCTGTTGTGTATTAAAGAATGAGCGTAAGGATATTATGGAAAAATCTCATGGTGGTATTGAAGGAGGCCATTATGCAGGTGATGCAACTGCTCGGAAGATCCTACTTGCTGGAATATGGTGGGAGACATTATATAAG